>CP137678.1:30040777-30058277 GCA_037976565.1 Mesocentrotus franciscanus | reverse complement strand
AAGATCGACTTTAAGTTGGACTTAACTATGGCAGGCCGTTCATGCCACCGTTTGCTCTCACCATTTACTGGCATTGGTCTCTCAAGGGACATACAAATCATGGTCGCAAATCTACAGAATTTACATTTTTTGATAGTTCATTATTGAAGAAAAAAATATTATCCAAAGATCATAATTGAGAGACCAATAGTGAGAGCAACCAGTGGCATGAATGGCCTGCCATAGTTAAGTCCAACTTAAAGTCGATCTTAGTCTTTGTGAAACACCCCCCTGTAGAGATTTGGGGTCATTTTGTATCAGTTGATTAACAAACAGATTTATTATTGAGGTTTGCTTTCAATAATATGTTTCATTATTTTTGGTCTGTACAGAGAAGGAGTCCATGAGGGTATCGCCTGGCTTGTAGACAGTGTCAAACACAATGCACCATGGAGACCGCCTAGGGAACCAGAAATTCATTGAGTACCCACGGAGGGCATTCCATTGAGAATTTCAGACTATATTTGCTCATAATGACTTCATGAAACTCATATGTAGATTGCAATATCACTTTTTAACATATGGTCTGCTGAGAGCCTGAAGGGTGTCAGATCAGGGACCCGTTTCACAAAGCCTTTTTTCAATGACAAATGACGAAAGTCAGTGACAAATCTGCTGATTACCAATCAGAAGCAAGGATTTCACTAGCTTATAACAAAAACTGTCATTTGTCACTGATGACAAGTTTTGTGAAATGGGGCCCTGATCATTTTACATTTACTGAGTTTATGCCCTTGTGGCTTACTGCAGACATTATAAGAATAAAGCCTGCATTGTAATTAGATTTGCAATTTAGATGTTTAATTCTTTCCTGACAGAGGTGTAGACTAGTCTTGAAATATTAGTACAAAATTTGCAGGTTATAAGCCTTCCAGTCGGAGGTATGGCTCAGTTGACAGTCATGTGACTCATGTGACATCAGTATCACTGTGATTCAGAGCTGATTTGACCATTTCTCTGACTAGAACTCTGACTGACTTTTAAAAACCCTGCAATTTGAAATTATATTATTCATGATGAAATAGAGAACTTCCATGAGGAATAATTTACATATCTTGTCTAATTCTGTTGCAATTTTTTTCTGAACCTAGTTGTAGTCAGGGGTGTAGTAGTCAGGGTGTTGGTGTCAGGGGTGTAGTGAGGGGTGCAGTGGCCTTAATTGCTGCTTTGTGATTATGAACTAAAATGTGGTCTTTGGAGGGGATGATTTGACCAGAAGATCCGTGAAGAACAATTTTTCTGATTAAGCAATCATGTTGATTTACATTTCTCTCGCGGCACCAATAGATATATCTTGCGGCACCCCAGTCGACATTAGATGTTATCATAAGTAGCACTAAGCCAAATATTCTTGCTTTCTAACAATTGCAGATGAAAGGAACGTGGCTAGCTTATGTAGTCAAGTGTATAACATTTTTTCAGAATCATGGTAACTTTGCCATCAATGTCAACTACCATGGTAACAGGGCTCAACAGCCAATCAAAATCAAGGTTTCCATGGTAGTTACCATTGATGGCAAAGTTACCATCACTGGTAAGTTTTGTGCAATGGGGCCCAGCTGTCTGTATATTTAAATCATTTGGAAAGTTATCACTTGCCATTTTCACATAGCTAGAGGTTACATTATTTTTCAAAGATGCAATGATTTCAAAGTTGACCAACGCATAAGCCTTACTCTCATATGACACAATAAGCCGCCTCAAAATAGCTGCTGTGAAAGATTAAAATGGCATAAGCATATTGGGCCTCCCATTTATATATCTCTTAAAAGGGAAGTCCACCCTGATAATTATTTGGTATTAATAAAAGCAGAAAAATATGTGATAATTTGAGCCATTTCCCATTAAAAATAGGAAAGTTATGATTTGTTAAGGTTGTCATCAGTGAAACACAAATTGGCGACACTGTGAAGTATCTTGAGAGGTCCTCTCCAATTTGCTCTGTGCAGAAAATTTCCTAAACTCTCATTTTCTAAGTTATTGATGATGGAATAGATTTGTTTCATACAGGGGTTGTATAGAAACATATTAGCAATAATCATATTTACAGAGATGCCAACCAGTACGATTAAATCGTATTTAGTACGATATTAAGAGTGAAATACGATAATACGATTTTTTTTATTTATTTTTTTTTGTTTTGCGGAATCGCATAGAAACATGTACAAGTAAACCCCGGAACCCCAACAAAAACTTTGCTTTACAACATTTTTACTTGACCGTTCTTACCAGTAACACATTTTTCTGAAATTATACTAGCTCGGGGCCAACGGGCCAGTGGTAATGTCAAGTTTTCGTGAAAATCTGATTTTTCTCTCCAAAATCTGATTTTTTAGGATATTCAGTCTGTTTTTTTGTGTCGAGAGGTTGGCATCTCTGTATTTAGGGTGTATGTAAGCCTGAAAATCTTTAGAGAATATAGAAATTTCTGATTTTTTTAGTACAGGGCAAATAGGAGAGGACCTCGCGAGATACCCAACAGAGTTGCCTATTCATGTTTCATTGATCCCAACTTTAAAAATTCATGACTTATAAGAATTTACTCAAACTTTCACTGACATGTTCCTCTCATTTTTCTGTTTCTATTAAAACAAACCTAATATCAGGGTAGACTCCCCCTCTTAACACACAGACAAGTGACTACAGTTAATGGCTTTGATTTGTTCAGATGTTTGTTTCTCATCCCCACTTTAATTCACATGTAAAATTGTTTTTATATTACCGAAGTGGTTAAAGGCATCGTGTATGAACTCACTGTTACCTTGTACCTTGTAGAAATAATCCCGATGGCAGCTTATCATACAGCTAAACTGTTGCATAGAACGTGGTGGCAGACTAAAATTCTTGCTTGTTTAGATATGTTTCTCTCTAGATATTTGGGATTGGGTGGATATTAAATGCAGTAGCAGATCCAGGGGTTGAAGGGGATGCACTTGCGGGGGCATGTGACCCCACCAGCAGAAGGAAGACCTTGCGGGTAAAAAAATTAAAAAGGCCCCTAAATTTGCCCCTCCTGACAGCTAATTTAGACCCCTAAAGGGCATCTGGAGAATGTGATTAGTCATTTTAGTTTATTGTTGCTTATCAAACTTTTTTTTTCTTCATTTTTTTCTCTCCAAAATGTGCATCCCCCTCCACCACCACTGTGACTGGAGAATCCTGGATCTGCCACTGAAATGATTGGTTTCATATTTATCATGTTAGTAATGTACTATGTGTAGTGATTGTCTAATGTATACTCAAATGTGATTTTGTTAGATTTCTGACTTGTGTTGATCAATTAAGAACGTTCTCATTCAAGAGGTATATCGTAAAAGTTTTATAAATAAAATGGTATTTGTATATAAATGGAGGTGAATGTACCGGTAAACATATGTTTGGTGTGTAGGGAACAATACAATTATGAGAAGGAATGAGAGAGAGAGAGAGATATCAGAAGTAAGGCAGATTAGATAGAGGAAGAAGAGGGGAGATAGAGACAAGTGTGAGGGGGAGATAAGAGAGAACTGGTGGGATAAGAGTGAGAAAGACGGGAGAGAGAGAATAAAGGAAGTGAGTGAAATAGAGATGGGTCGTAGATTACGAGGATAGACAGGAGAGAGAAGGAGGGGGGCATAGAAATACAAAAAAAGGAAAAGAGAGGAAGAAAGACAAACAGCATGTGGAGAAAGAGAGGGAGAGAGAGAGAGAGAGGGGGTGAGATAAGAGAGAACTGGTGGGATAAGAGTGAGAAAGACGGGAGAGAAGGAATAAAGGAAGTGAGTGAAAGAGAGATGGGTCGTAGATTAAGAGGATAGACAGGAGAGAGAAGGAGGGGGGGCATAGAAATACAAAAAAAGGAAAAGAGAGGAAGAAAGACAAACAGCATGTGGAGAAAGAGAGGGGGAGAGAGAGAGAGAGAGGGGGTGAGATAAGAGAGAACTGGTGGGATAAGAGTGAGAAAGACGGGAGAGAGAGAATAAAGGAAGTGAGTGAAATAGAGATGGGTCGTAGATTAAGAGGATAGACAGGAGAGAGAAGGAAGGAGGGGGGCATAGAAATACAAAAAAGGAAAAGAGAGGTAGAAAGCCAAACAGGATGTGGAGAAAGAGAGGGGAGAGAGAGAGAGAGAGAGAGAGAGGGGTGAGATAAGAGAGAACTGGTGGGATAAGAGTGAGAAAGACGGGAGAGAGGGAATAAAGGAAGTGAGTGAAAGAGAGATGGGTCGTAGATTAAGAGGATAGACAGGAGAGAGAAGGAGGGGGGCATAGAAATACAAAAAAAGGAAAAGAGAGGAAGAAAGACAAACAGCATGTGGAGAAAGAGAGGGGAGAGAGAGAGAGAGAGAGAGAGAGGGGGTGAGATAAGAGAGAACTGGTGGGATAAGAGTGAGAAAGACGGAGAGAGAGAATAAAGGAAGTGAGTAAAAGAGAGATGGGTCGTAGATTAAGAGGATAGACAGGAGAGAGAAGGAAGGAGGGGGCATAGAAATACAAAAAAAGGAAAAGAGAGGTAGAAAGCCAAACAGGATGCAGAGAAAGAGAGGAGAGAGAGAGAGAGAGAGAGGGGTGAGATAAGAGAGAACTGGTGGGATAAGAGTGAGAAAGACGGGAGAGAGGGAATAAAGGAAGTGAGTAAAAGAGAGATGGGTCATAGATTAAGAGGATAGACAGGAGAGAGAAGGAAGGAGGGGGGGGGGCATAGAAATACAAAAAAAGGAAAAGAGAGGTAGAAAGCCAAACAGGATGCAGAGAAAGAGAGGGGAGAGAGAGAGAGAGAGGGGTGAGATAAGAGAGAACTGGTGGGATAAGAGTGAGAAAGACGGGAGAGAGGGAATAAAGGAAGTGAGTAAAAGAGAGATGGGTCGTAGATTAAGAGGATAGACAGGTGAAAGAAGGAAAGGGGGGGGGCATAGAAATACAAAAAAGGGAAAAGAGAGGAAGAAAGCCAAACAGGATATATATAGAGAGAGAGAGGGGGTGATATAAGAGAGAACTAGTGGGATAAGAGTGAGAAAGACGGGAGAGAGAGAATAAAGGAAGTGAGTGAAAGAGAGATGGGTCGTAGATTAAGAGGATAGACAGGAGAGACAAGGAAGGGGGGGGGGCATAGAAATACAAAAAAAGGAAAAGAGAGGTAGAAAGCCAAACAGGATGCAGAGAAAGAGAGAGAGAGAGAGAGAGAGAGAGAGAGAGAGAGAAAGAGTACTGATGAATCGATTACTCATTAATGTCTCTCTGACCTTTCCCTCAAACTCCCTCTTCCCCTCCTCCCTTCCCCCCTCATCCCTTCCCCCCTCTCTCTCCCCTCTCTCCCCCTCTCTCCCACTCCCTTCTCTCTATCTCCCTCCCTCTCTCTCTCTCTCTCTCTCACCTCCTCTCATTATCAAATCATCAATTATTAATTCTTTGTTTCTTGCTATTGTTCATAACATTATGCTTACAGATATATATACATTTCGAGAACACAGCACTAATTATAGGTTTTCCCGCCCAACTTCGTAAACTTAGCATCCGAATTAACGTTACGTTCATTCAAGTTCGTGCGAAATTGAATGACTATGTAGATCAACATTCAAAAAGCTAATTGCGTTATTAGCATGCGATTTCATACTCTCGTCACGGAGACGTGCAAAACGAGCATTCAATTTAGAAAAGCATGCAAAGAGCATTCAAATTCGCGCCGGACAGACGGTGGTATGTATTCGAGCATTCAATTTCGTGATTAGGCATACATATGTGACATTTGTGCATTGCTTTTCATTTGATGTTAATTTGTCACTTAATATACTTCTGTTTGAATAATTCATGCAAAGTTTACTTGTAGGAATGACATGCGTATTCGTTAGCAGATATCTGTCATTACACAGGTAACTGTCCCCAGAGAAGGTGCACAATTTGTGACTTCTCCTCTAAGCACAAGCTATATTATATACACAGATCCTGAACAGCGGTAGATTTGAGCTTTAATAGACATGGACATGATGGAAACAAAATATATACAATGATGAATAAAGAAAAAGATGTAAAATTAAAAGAAAGAAAGATGACCTACTCAATCAAGATTGATCAAAACAAACCATTTAAAAATAACCTCATTTATAATGAAAAATATGAAGACATGTATAAAGAAATGTTTCAACAAAAATAAAGATCGAAAAAAAGAGAAAACATTAAATGCAATATAAATGTATCAGACAAATAAGAAGATTGTATAATGTGAAATCATGTCAGAAAAGATCATAGAGAAAAAGAATAAATAAATGATCATGAAAAAGTGAATATCCAAATAAACATCGAGCCTCATACAATTCGCCAAAGAATTCTCCTCGCACTCAACATTGGCGAAATTGAATGACGCTTACGCATTTTCAAATTGACTGAACCAAGCTTTAATTTGAATGTGCATGTTTAGAAAATTCGGTGACTCGAAACGAATTGAATGCAAAAAGTTTTAAAATGAAACAGGGGGCAACGAGTGGAGAAAATTCGCTCGAACATGAATGCACGTTAGTGTAATTGATCGCTGCTTTGACGAAATTGGCCGGGAAAACCTCGTTAAATTTATGGTCAACCCTATTTTATTCGTTTTCGGGCTTTGTCGTGATACTATACTTTGTTTTGTATATCATTTTTTAAAATCATTTTTAATTTTTAATTCAAATCTCTTGATATTTCTTACACTGATTTAGATGAATGTGATGATTTTCTCGAGAAGAAAATAAATGTATTTGTATCTGAATTTAGGAGGTAAAAATTAACATATGAGTTCGTTTTCATGTCAAACAATGCATTAGATTGAGGGCTGTTAGCACATCAAGTTCCATGCTCCCCACTATTGGAGCATAGTGTGGAGCCCGCTTGTATGCAATTAATATTTCTGGTTTTCCGTCCATTATAATATTAATAATAATATAATATTCCGCTTTTATATAGCGCTTAATACATCAACGATGTCTCTATATTATAAGCGCTTTACAGATATGTTATTACCCCGGTCATCGGGTTCAGGCTTGCCCGCACACAATGTATGCACATTCTCCACTCACTGGGGAGCATTCCAGCCAGGCGTCATTTTACAGACGCTCACAATGCTGAGCAAACTACATTAACTTTTGCATCCTATACCGGGTACCCATTTAACACCTGGGTGGAGAGTGGCAAATGTAGATTAACGTCTTGACAAAGGACGTTTGTGTCGGGCTGGGATTTGAACCCGCACCTTGTGATCTGCAGTCGGGTGATATATCCCCTAGACAGTAACACATTTTCCCTATACTTTTGTCATTCAGTTTCGTCTCGAGACTCCGTGATATTGCTCATCGTATGAGGAATTTCGTCTTTCGTCATTTAATCAGTTTCTTACATTTTTCGCAATATATATAATTATATTACTTAAAAAAACTGTATCTGTTGAAGAAAATATATATTGACAAAAAGCTGCTGTATACGCATCATTTCGGCTTAGACTGCCTTTAAAACACAATAAAAAGAAGAAGAAGAAGAAGAAGAAGATGAAACAGAAGGAAAAGAAGAAAAAGAGAACGAGAAGAAGAAGATGAAGAAGAAGAAGAAAAAGAAGAAGAATAAGATGAAGAAGAAGAAGAAGAAGAAAATGAAGAAGAAGAAGAAGAAAAAGAAGAAAAAGAAAAAAGAATAAGATGAAAAAGAAGAAGGAGAAGAAGAAGGAGAAGAAGAAAAGGAGAAGAAGAAGAAAAAGAAAAAGAAAAAGAAAAAGAATACGAATAAGATGAAATGAAGAAGAAAAAGAAGAAGAAGAAGAAGAAGAAGGAAAAAAAAAGAAAAAGAAGAAGAAGAAGAAGAAAAAAAGGAAGGAAAATACAAGAAGAAGATGAAGAAGAAAAAGAAAAAGAACAAAAAGAAGACAAAGAAGAAGAAGAAAAATACAAGAAGAAGATGAAGAAGAAAAAGAAGAAGAAAAAGAAGAAAAAGGAGAAGAAAAAGAAGAACAAGAACAAGAAAAAGAAGAAGAATAAGAAGAAGAACAAGAACAAGAAAAAGAAGAAGAATAAGAAGAAGAAGAAAAAAAAAGAAGAAGAAGAAGAAGAAAGAAAAAAAAAGAAAAAGAAGAAAAAGAAAAAGAAGAAGAAAATACCCCCCCAAAAAAAGAAGAAGAAGAGGAAGATCTAAGTTGAAGTGAAGAAATAATTTTCCAACTGATGTTCATTTCCACAAATTTTGGTATCTTTGGTGAATAATATTAATCTTTTCATGTCGTTTTATGAAGGTGTATGTGGAATAAAAATCACCGTCTCTCCCTCTCTCTCTCACTCTCCTCTCTTTTTTCCTCTCTAATCCACATCTCTCCTCTCTTTTCTCTCTCTCTCTCTCTCTCTCTCTCTCTCGCTTTCCAATACAAATTTGCTTGTTGATCAACATAAATCTTCTAATGAAAGAAATGAATCACTTCATTAATGTAAGTCCTCTTTTTGAATTTTATTGCACAATAGCAAATATTTTCTATATACATCACAAACATAATATGAACAATTTCAAGGCACAACGAATGCTCTGCGTCTGGTAACGAAGTAGTTAAACACACGCATATATTTGTTTCAGTTATGATTGCGTCAATGACATTATAAAATACAATATATCAAAATCATTGTTTTCCAAAGGCACAAAGATGAAACTAACTAACGGTATCCTGTCCTACCCTACTTGAGTTTTGTATACCTTTTCCCCTTCAAATCATATAGCCATTAACTCAGGCATAGATATACTTGACTATTTTCTTTGCACTGTCATGGATTTGAAGTTCATTCGTAATTTTTCTACAAATTTCTACAAAAGTACTGAAATAGACATAATTATGCAATGTTAAAGAAGAACACCACAAAAACAAGGCACATAATTATAATAAAGGCACGTTATATAGAAAAAAAAACTTACTTCAAGTTTAAAGCTTTTCCATCATTATATACAAGTGCCTGACATGAGAACTGCATTCCTTGTTCTTCTACTGAACACCAAAATAGATTAAATTGTCTTTCAAGAAATAAGCTCTAAAGAATCTAACATTTCTTGGATTTTCAATGAAACATGTCAATAATGTAAAAAAAAAAAACAACCACGTTGACACATACATGTATCTCCTGGAATGATTTTTTTTTGCAATACGCATGATTATGATGAATAACTGTTACGATGTTAAGCAAGTAATGACAGAATTTAATAAGAACCTAGACAAAATGTAGTTTTTAGTCGTTTGCACATAAACATAACCAGAAAGAATCAAAGAGATTATCTACACTTGTCAGATATCATAATATCCGAAACCCTTCACAGAAAACACAGGTACTCTTCAAGTTTGGACCGATTTTGAAAATGAGGTTGTCTTCGTTCGAATAGAAAATCATGCCTGAGAAATAATGTCCTTCATAAAATGGAAGTCTCTTTAAAGCAATATAGTTTATAGTTACAGTGATGATTTGCGGTATAGTACTATATAGAAATACAAGGCATGAATAACAATTCGCACAAAATAACGTTTTCATTTGTGCTCTGTATAATGCTGTCTATACTACTTACTCTATAAATTAAAAAAATGATTCAACATTGAACAATTTCTACACTGAGATGGAATGAATAAAAATATTACACGTTTTCCCGGCCAACATGGCAATCGAAGCTCGTATCATCCAACCAGCATACATAATATATTCAACTGTACTATACAAAAATAAAGTCCTAACTTTTCTTACTGGCGACAACAACATCAACTGAAAGCAACCTTGCCCCATTAAAATATAAAACAGGAAGACCGGATGATATTATTATGTTGGAATACACTATGGCCAATTTGCTCGCATTATAAATATAAATATCTTCTCCTTTGGGATGCCCCATGTCTCGACTTTGTCCACTGGTTTGACCCCCTAACCTTCGCAAAATAAGTCGTTCATACCGGATGTGAAGTGGGGGTACATCGCAATATGCCTAAGCGCGGGTTCGCGAGTACTCTATACATGAGCATTACGGCATTCTGGCAATAAAACGACACCGCAATAAACATATTGCGTAGCAAGGGGCTTTAATAAAAATTGATGATAGCGCTGCTATGAACTGCTCTGACAATTTAATTTTAATTGTATTTGCTGTTCTTTTATATTGCTTGCCCGTATTACGAATTCATGGATTCAATTAGCCATACGCTATTCGCAATTGAGTTAGATGAGAAGTTATAGTACTGGCTACTAAAGAATAATGCCACAATTAGTTTTTCATTCATAAAACGGGATGGGAATTGAACCAGTAAGCAGCGTATGAAAGAGAAAGGGAAATGAAAAACGAAGAGCAATAGAGGGAGGGAAAGAAAAAAGAGAGAGAGAGAGAGAGAGAGAAAGGGGGGGGGGGAGAGAAGTCGAACATTAAAAGAGTTATGACAGAATGCATGTATCAAAATAATAACCGATATTGTTATTCCAATCAGAGTATGAATTCTCTTTAGCACACGAGAATCGTTCTTTTCGTTTTGTCAAGCCAACATTCTCGATTTCATGCAGTTGAAACCAATATGATTACAAATTCCGGCGTATGAATAGGAATACAAACATAAGTATCACCTTTTCTTTTATCTGGAACTGGTCATTAAAATGTAAAAGAAGAATACGAGAATGCAAGAAAACTAGTACTTACGTAAGAGGTCAGCATTATAATACAGAATTATTGTTGTAGTACTAACAAAAACGAAAAGAAGAAGATCTTCATTGTCTTCCTGTAATATCATATTTGGTGTACTGTATTTTTCAGTCGTTAAAGATAACCAATGAATAATTATAAAACATATCTGGCTGTAGTATGCCCAAAGGTACCAGATGAGGAAGACGTTGTTGATGATTGGCTTGTGGATGAAAAGGTTGACAGCGTCGCGTCGGTCGTTGCGGCAGCGGCAGCGGCAGCAGCAGCAGCGGCGGCGGCTTGCTGACTGTTATAGTAGTCGGTGATGGATGTGGTGTAGTCAAAGTGACCGGTCATAAGTGGACTGATCAGACCTTCTGTGACGGGGATAAGCCCATTTGATGAGTTGTAAGATTGGGTGCGGTCGTACCAGCTGTAGCTTTCGAGATGTCCACCATGTCCTGGTGCTCTGAAGTGCTCCAGAGCTGGACCGAGATGGGGCTGGTCGTTGGTACGGTAGGTCAAGGTACGTCCAGATTGTGGGTCGGTGTAAACCTGGAGCTCGTTCTTCAGCGTTGAGATGGGCTTCTCTTCTTTACCGAGGTACAGCGAGACGAGTTGGTCAAGGAAGTTGCCATCTTGCTCGTTGTTCCCAGAGGGCGCTGTAGTGATCGACCCACTGATTGTAACACTGTGGGGTGCATGTGTATTGAGAGTGGTCAGAACAGGTGGATGGGGTGGAGGTGATGCATGAGAGCTATGGCTACTGACACTACTGGCGGGACTAGCGACTGCTGAATTTCCATCTACGCTCGCGTGTTGCTGCGGAGAGGCGCTGGAACACATGCGCTCCTCTTTCAAAGACCCATCTTCAGGCTTTCTGGAGGTTCCTGCAACATCACTATCATGCAAGGGAACCGCTGGGGAGAGGGACTGGTAGACGGGTGTCTTTGGGCGTCCTGCGAGTCCTTCATCACCTAGGGCAGCA
Organism: Mesocentrotus franciscanus; assembly: GCA_037976565.1. Taxonomy (NCBI): domain Eukaryota; kingdom Metazoa; phylum Echinodermata; class Echinoidea; order Camarodonta; family Strongylocentrotidae; genus Mesocentrotus; species Mesocentrotus franciscanus. The sequence continues at coordinate 30,046,631 of CP137678.1, read as the reverse complement.
GGGATGTCGAAAATGTCTGAGAAATTTGAGAGATCAATGTTGATGGAAGGTGTATGCTCAGCAAGCTTTATGGTGGAGGTCTCGCCGATGATCGATGATTCGTTGCTCAAACGAGGGTGCTTAGTCTCCTGCAGAGAGTGAAGATCAGGTGGCGCAGGTCGCTTCAACGGGGATATAACCGGCTGCTTCACCTGCGTAAGGATGGTATGACCCTGCAGAGGACTTGTCAACTCCGTAGTGCCGTAGACAGTATTCACCACATGGTTCATCTCCAACCCAGTCGACTGATTGCTCACCAAGATATTCGACGAGTCTACAGGGTAGCTATGGTATGTCGGCATTGCCGGCCTCGTCAAATCGGAATGCATTCCAGCGATGTCCAACCCGTCGTGTCCTTTCGACACACCCGATGACGAAGCCGCTGCCGCAATGACTGCGCTGCCACCATACCCGTAATCGTAGGTCGTACCGTCAGCGGAATGGAGAGGAGGATTGTACGGGTAGCCAGGCGTCTGATGCTGATAACCCGACGTGGTCGACGAATGTTGCCCATCCACTGGTCTGTAGCTTTGAAAAGCGGTGTTGTAGTCGTCCTGTGAGGCGTTGTAGTGAGTCCAGCCGTCCTGGGGCTGGGGCTGGGTCGGGTAATAGTTTCCATAAGATTGTCGACTGCTGTATGCAGTTTGATAGGTACCTGTGATTATAAAGATTATGAGATGATAAGGATTTAGCAAGTGAATTACTGGAGAAAGAAAACCCGTCTTATTGATGCAATAATAATTTATTTTGGACAAATAAATTCAATGGTAACATTTAGTTAAAACTGTTAATCTAGATGAAGTATGAACAAAATTTCCATTAATCTCGTTTCCTTTTTTGTCTTACCTACCCAATTTTCCATATAATTTCGGTAAACTGTTAACCCTATACAAATTCAACCAAGTTTACAAATATTTCATCACAATTATGCCCATAATTTTGTGATAGTTTGCAATAACTTTGCTTTATTCCCTTGGTCATCTTGATTACAAAATGAATCATTCCACAAATGTAATTCAACATAAAATTGTGGACGGTTGAAACCGCATGCGCCATTGGAAGGAATTATAAATATACTTCATGAAAATTATGCATCCCAGCTAGCAAAACCATCGCCCCTTAAAAAAGGAAATCAAAATCAAAACAAAGAAACAAAACAAAACAAACCCACACAAGCTATCTCGAGTATTTCCTCTTCTGGTTTGTTAGAAAGTAACCACATGATCGATGTTTTTCTCCGAGGGACTTAATAATGAGGATTAATGCCTTACCAAAGGGCACTAGTGCCTCGACTTGGTTTCGAACCCGGGACCTCAGAGTTACAAGTTTTACTGTTCTACCACTGAGCCATCGTGCATCTTTATAACAACAACAAAATCTTCATTATGAGCATCTTCTTCAAACGTTTTCTTACCTTGTCCGGCAACGAACGGGTGATCATCGATGTCAGTCTGGCGCTGTCCTCCATTGCTGTATAATGAACGGATATGTGAGCGGAGCGAGTAGTGTTCTTTGGGTGCTTCTGAAGTTGATTGTGATACATCCGAATTCTGGACTTCACGAAGCTGGCGAGCCACACGGTCAACTCGGTTGAAGGATTTATGAATGTGCGTACCCTGTTGAAAATAATTAAAGAATAAGAATATATTAATCAAGGTTTACTTCCTTTATAGCAGACCGTTCTTATAATTATATTTGGAGAACGTCTTTTGAGAAATCAATTTAAAAGAAGGTGATAAAGTAGTCATACAGAATTTGCATATCATCCTACAATGTTTGAGCCTATATAGGAGTGACAAAAATATATAATTTTGGAAGAGTTAAATAAATATTAAATTTCTTAAGAAAGTAAAATATATGATAGTATAAAAGTAGTACATACCACTTTCTTGCATATCTCTTTAGGCCTCTCATGCCTGTGTGTACGATGGTACTCTAGTAGAGCTAGCTTGGCTTGTGATGTAGTCTTGACCACGTCTGGGCGAGGATGGTCATGGACCCCCTTCGATTGGAATAGGATTACGGTATCTACAGAGAAAGAAAGGGATAACGATAATAATAATGAGGATAGTGATAATTGTAACGGTGATAACAACAACATGAATAACACTGATGATGCTGCTGATGATGATAATGATAATAATAATAATAATGATAATAATAATAATAAGAAGAAGAAGATATGAGATGCTTTCATACATCTTACAATGTTTTGAAGGTATGGACGAAATTCGTTTCAATCTACCTTGAAAATGTCGCTTTATATAATATATAGAAGTGTAAACATTTTTTTCTTTGTGTGTTTTCATGGTAAATGTTGGTGGGTTTTTTTTTCATGAGACTCAAATATATATTTAAAAAAAGAAGTAATATTGGAGGTTCTTACAACATAAATAGCTGCATTGACCGTGGTGACGACAGTCATAATTGATTTATTGCTTTTAAATCTGATGATACAGATACTAGATGCATAAGACTCTTTATTTCCTGAACAATGAATAATGGCTAGGGATAAAATATGAGACTTTAACATGATCCAACAATGAAATATTTAGGGAAAAACGTGTTAAGAAATATTCACTTACCGGTTACTCGCCAGAAGTGCGTAACAGGGTAGCCTGATTTGCCGGCGCAGATCATATGGAAGAGTTTGCCATCGCAACCAGTCCTCGGGCATTTCTTATCGCCTTGCTTCTTCCGAGCACGATCCGAAGTGGCTGGCCGAACAGTCACGATTTCTCCCGAAGTTGTTTGGCATCCCTTCGAGCACAGAAACACCCCTGAAATTTGACACGAAACATGATTATTATTAATATATTTTGACTGTAACTATCGCATATCGTATAAGAAAGTAAATAATTGACGAAATAAGAAAGTTGTTAATTAAGTTAATAAGAGTACGTAAGTAAGTAACTAAGTAAGTAAGTAATCAATACAGTAAATATTAAGTAATAAGTTATGTGAGAAAGTCAGTTTTAAGTAATTAGTTTATCCATGCACAACATGATTGTTGTTGTGGACAATGATTTAATAGGAAATGGGAAAAGACAGTATGTTTCCCACTTATGTTCAACATTCATTCTATAACACTTCTTTGCCTTAAATATCAACTTCATTTTCTCTCCTTTTCCCATGGTTATTCCACTCGAATCTTTTGATTAAAATTATGAGCTTCTACAAGAATGACAAAAAGAAAAGATTCATATAGAAACAAACGTCTTTGAAACAGTTCATATCCTGCTTCCATTTAGCCCAATTGGATTGTGCCCACCCCTTCTCAATTCGGCTTCTTGTTATCTTGTTCGCTCAAAAATAAACGTGTGAAAAATAAGGCAATAAGAAGTCTTCAAAGAAGACCGTGTCCTGCTCATCACAATATCAACTAGAAAACAAAGAACTGGTAAACAAAAACAACAGTTATCAAAGGACGAGAGGAGTGTTCCCACGTTGAGATTCGCACGGTATTGTATTGTAGAAAACGTTTGTCTTGCAGCGCTTTTGTCAACCTTTAGGTTTATATCACGGAGTGTCGGAGTCCATTATCCACCTTCGCCCTTTGATTTTAGCGCATCATTCTATTGTAGGTTTTGGTCAATTCGGCTTTCATTTGAAGTATTGTCTCTAACGGATGTATTGTATTGTAGAAAACGTTTGTCTTGCAGCGCTTTTGTCAACCTTTAGGTTTATATCACGGAGTGTCGGAGTCCATTATCCACCTTTGCCCTTTGATTTCAGCGCGTCATTCTATTGTAGGTTTTGGTCAATTCGGCTTTTATTTGAAGTATTGTCTCTAACGGATGTTCTGAGATAGAATAGGACCAGAACTTCGGTCTCAGGTCTTCGTGGGAATGTTCTTCATAAGAAACCATTCTTATTTTTAGGCCTATTCATCATCAAGGTACTGCATTAAATGACCCTCTAGTATCCAAGAAGTTCTCACACATACGTGTGAACAAACTGAATGAGAATACTTTCGGATATGTTTTTGACAAATTTCTAAATTTTTCATTGACTTGAAATTTCATATATATTTCAAGAAAATTTGCAACAAAGAGGTTCGTTATCACCTTCATAATTATTATAACCGTTTTTATTGCTAACAGTATTTCAAATCATAATTCATTACAAATACAAGTTGGAGGGGAAAAAAGACATTAATCGACCAGTGGGGTGGTTTAAAAAGAAGAAGGAGAAGAAAAAAAACTGTTTTTATTTCCGTCTCAAGGACACCATAAATACAAGGTAATCTTCTGTTGTAATGTATTAATTCGTTTGCAGACGAGCTTAAATCAAAACCCTTCCCGAGAATTCGGTCATAAAACTGATTTAAGAACAGACTATTTCCGCCTCTGGGATTGTCCTGCTGTTCTTGGAAAAGCTTGTATCCAGCTGAACTTCGAAGTTTTTTTTCTTCTTCTAAAAATGTCTTTTGAAAATAATGAATCTTTCCTTTCTTAAAATGGAAATAAGATATAAATGAACTGATCATTTTTTTTAATGAACAGAACTTTTCCAACTAGACACTTTTTTATTGTCTAAAAAAGACAAATTAACATCAAACATTTCTAATTAATTACCATAGGCTATTTTAAGACTATTAAAACTATTACCAGGAAATGGTTCAAAGGTGGAGCTAATGTGTTTGACATACATGTACTAAGAACGAAAGGCAAGAATAACATTCGTGTTCACCACTTTGTTGGTACAGATATGTGATTAACATTTCTATCCTACCTATATAAAATTATCAATTTAAAACTTTTGCACCCTCCCCTCTTTTTCCTTTCTCATGCTTGAATAAATCTTGTTAATTTGTAATGCTAATAAGTTATCAACACTTTACAGCTAATATTGCATACCTAATCAATTAAATCAAACCGTTTTACCAAACTAAACCGAATCAAAGACAAATCAAATCAAATCAAATCAAATCAATTCAAACCAAACCAAACCGAATCAAATCAAATCAATAGACTTACCGAGACATGATTTCTTGAGGACTTTCTTGTTGTGGTTATTAGTATTTCTCATGGCCCAGCCGCTCAGATGTTTGCGTGCATCAATGTCCTTTGGCAGGTACCTCATTGTTACGTCACCATCTATCCACTCATTGAAGTCATCGTACTATATTAAAAAAAGGGCAAATAAAACATTATTTAAGTTATAAAGCCACTAAAATAACCTCATTATTTTTTTTACAGGGAAATTTAAAATGATGGTTAACACAACGTTATTTACAGCAGTTATTATGCAAATCTAAATACGGTTCACATGCAGATATAGGATCACACTCCCCCCCCCCCACAATAATTGTGAAAAGACCATCACGTCATAATTATCTTCATGCACAGGGTTCAAACCCTATGACTGCTTTTCGGATGTTTCTACATGCAAAATAGAAATGCCAGGACATTTTCAGAACAGATAGTTTGATAATTCTGTGCCCCGTTTCATTAAAGAATGTCATCGATAAAGTTACAATAACTTCTATAACTATAAGCTACATAACTATGACTTTGATTGGCTGTGAGCAAACTTGTAATAGAAATGTGACACTTATCAATGGTAAAATGTTTTATGAAACATGGCCCATATTAATTAATCAAATAAAGAGATATTATTTTCAAAGCAACATGTACATTTATTTTCAAATCAAATCAAACACATTGTTATACATGTACGTACAAATGAACTTGTCTTTCGTTGCTTTCATAATTTTTGTTTCTTCAAACGTAACTACTAAACTATTTACGCGCGAAATTTTTTAATTGAATGAAATGAAAATACCTTTTGGAAAACAATTATACAAATACAC
>CP137678.1:30013277-30035777 GCA_037976565.1 Mesocentrotus franciscanus | reverse complement strand
CCACCTATCCTTCTTTCCTCACTTCTCCCTTTCTCTCCGTCTCACTGGCTTCTCTGTCTGTCTGTCTCTGCCTCTCTTTCTCTTTAACGTTCTCTCTCTCTCTCTCTCTCTCTCTCTCTCTCATCTCCTCTCCTCTTTCCCTTCCACCCTCCCTCCTAACCAACTCTCACTAACCTCTCTTCACCCTTTCTATCTCCTTTCTCACCTTCCCCTCTTTACCTTGTTTTCCTGCACTCACCCCACCATTCTCTTCATCTGTCTCTTCTCTCTCCCTCCCTCTTCTCTTTCTATATTTCCCTGTTCATAGTTTGTCTGATAATTATGCATGATAACAATATAATAGCTTCACCCGTGTATGTCGGATGCACTAGTGAACTATAATGGCATGTTCATAATTACAAAATTTTGCTAAAAATTGCGAAATTTCAACATCTGCACGTTTCCCTAACTACTTAAAAATCAAAATCCGGAATACTACAATATCAAAAGGTATGGTAGCTGAAAGACAGTCATTTCAAGGACAATCCAACCTTTGTATTAAGTTCATGTATATACAAGCAGAAATATAAGACAAACAGAATAGTGAAAGTTTAAAGGTAAATCGGAAATTAAGAAGAGACTTATGACTAATTGAAATATAAGATCACTAAGTTTATGCGACTCTGACATTGGCAATATAGTCAAGGGATTGTGACGTAGTCTCGGACAACTCTCACGTTCGTCGTGTACAAAAAATATCATGAATTTCGGGTATTCCCCCTTTAGGTGCCTTCTCCCTATTGGGGCACTAACTAAAATCTATAATCTATAACATACTAATATAGGTGACCTAAAAAGAAAAGACCTTCCTGATTCATACATTTTGAAATATTGATATTTTAGTCATTTTGTGTGTTGCAACAAATGGAAAAGTTGTCCGCGACTATCGCAGCGACAAAACCGATTTAGCCAATTTGAAGTTTCAATACGTATAGTGATTACAAATTTCAAATATTCGTAAATTTGTTAAATACATGTCCGACTTCGTTCATCTTTCACCAGTCTGCTTTTCTGATTTTGTTTTAAGATTAACCTTTAATGTCTAAATACATTGACATAAATTGTTCTTATCCCTCTCATTAAAATGAAATGCACAAGAAAAAAAAAGAAGAAAAAAAATGCTTTAAACATTTTCTATCATTAAAAAGATATTTCAACACACAAACAAGGCTAAAACCGCAACAAAGGAATGTCCCTTCTTCTGAAAATAGATAATACACAGCCGTGGAAATTATATTTTACCATCACTTTCTATATCTCCCCACATATACTGTTCCGGATTAGTAGCTCACTTTGTGTAACTAATAAGGTGTACATAAATGTTGAAGAGGGCATACCCTCATGTTTTTACAAGTGCCCCTCATGTTGTACCATCACCTTCTCCTTCACTAGGACAACAGGAGACGGCTAAAAACAAATTCAATCCACCTACCATATTGTTTTCGAGCAGAATTTTTTCCCCGTCGTGTCCGTATGAAATTTAAGAAGCATTTTCGCCCGCAACATGCCCGCATTTTGTTGGGCGCCGAAATAGCATTTACTTTCATTGGTTCGCGTAACGACCACGATTCTAGTCGTTGTTTGCTTTTTTTCACAAAATAGGTTTCTTTTGTTTTGACCTTCTAAAACTTCCTTTTCTCTCTTCTCAATCTTCTTCTGACCCCCATTCTTTACCTTCCCTTCCTATTTCTCTTTTTCCTTACATCCATCATCCATATCATTTTAATGTTTTGTCTGTATACTTTGCTTTTTTTATTATTATACTTCTACCTTATTATGAATGACACTGTGTCCAAAATTTTCTGAGGAACTTAAATTCTACAAGCTATATGCTTTTTATTAAGTTCCTTTTTCTATGTAACTTCGTAATTATTTAGTGTAAATGCAATACAACTTATGCTGTGTAGATGTCTTTATTGCTCATGAATATCAATTTTGTAAATATGCTATGTTTTGTTGATGTATTTTTTTTTTTTTTTGTTCATGTGAAATAAAAGAAACTAAAAACTGAAACTATTTCAATAAACACCGACTATTTGAAACCCTTAAAAGGATATTGTTGAGTTTATTCATTATCTATGCATTGTTATATTTAAGTTTTTTTTATTTATTAAACATCATTATTTTATCTCTCTTTATTTCTTCTCTCTCTATATAAGGTATATTTTGGTAACAATAAGACATAAAACCATAAAATATCAAATACATTAAAGATGCAAATTATAGATTACTCATAAGTAACAATCAGACCACCGCCCCCCCAAAAAAATGGCGTATTAGAACACATTAAATTAATCAATTCAACATACTTTGACATAATAAGAAAGAAAGAAAGACATTGGCCTCCTAAAAGCAGAATCCCCAACCATGTTGATTTTACTATGGCTGTCCAGATCATTTAGAATGCTTTCTATTGTAAGTCACAACCAAGGATTTTTCTCATCAATTTACTGCTATGATGAATATATTTTCTCTTTTATGATACCATTGTGAAAGTATAAATGTATGTAATGTAATTTTCTTTTGTATGATATATATATATATATATATATATATATATAAACTTCAGTCTTAATTATACTGTTCTTCTGCTGGCCCTGCAAATATAATTACCTCAGCTTGTTATTCCGAAAATTCGAATTACAAAGGTTCAGAATTCCGAAAATGAAATGGGGATCATAGTTCCGAAATAAAAAAAGAGCTTATAATTCCGAAAATGAGAAGAAGTTCACGATTCCGTAAATGAAAAAAAGGGGACATAATTCAAAAGGTTCGTAATTCCGAAAATAGAACCCTGTTTCATTTTTAAAATTATCTGATTACGAACATTTTTGTGTTTCGGACCCTTCGGAAAAACGAGTAACCACTTGCTGCAGTATAGGGCCCTGAACACATACCAGTACAATTTAAAATCTCATTGATTATGTAATAATATCCAGGAGCAGCTCTTAAGGGGGGTGGGGGCGGGCAAAGAAAATACAAAATTCATAAAGGCGAAGTCCAGGTGCTACTGTAGAGTGACGGTTCCGATATCTTTTCATTGTCATGATTGTGGGGGGTGAGCAAATTGTTCTTTTCTATATTAAAGAGTTTTTAATATTTACAAACATTCTCTTTACGCTCAACAGCCTTTTCAGACGTGCTCAACTAGAGAGGTTGGGGTTAGTAAAAACAAACGAACGAACTCACAAAATAAAACATACTAAACACAAAACAAAACGAAAACAAAACGAAAACAAAACGAAACTCAACAACTACAAGAAAAACAAATCTCCTGACCCCGCGCTCCGCCCCAAGAAAATCAAAGTCATGCAGTGAGTGTGAGTATATGAACGCATTGAACAGTACAAATCCAGTAACTGGGGAGGGGGTCGCCTCTTGCCACCCCGGGATCCGACCCTGCCTAACATTGGGATCATGTTACAAAGCAGAGGGACTGAGTATACTTCTTGGTTTAACACCTGGACATACAGTCGCAAAACTGAACTCGGATGTACAGCTCAAGTGACTTGCTTATTTTCCTTATTGTGCAGTTGGAATAAGTCTTTGACCCTTTTTCTTCTTGATTTTTTGATATAATTATTATTATTTTTTATTTTTTTGTCCCAATATGTTCCTGCAGATAAAAGAAAGTATCAACACAGTAAGGCATAATCATACTTCATACCAACTACACATTAATTATTTTTTAATATTTTTTTTTGGTTTTGTCCTTTTGATGGCAAAGGTGTTTTGGATCCCAATCATAATTATGCATGTGAACAAATCCCTCACGATTAAGACTTATTGGAAGTTGCACGTAAACATGACGGCGAAATGAATATCTATCTATTCCTAACAAATCAACTCGTATGAAAATTGACTCCCCAACCAAAAGGTAACTTTATTATCCTAGTTGTTTTTGGCAAAGTATAATAATTTCTAGTTTCTCGTCCCCTCCTTTTTCTTTTTTTCCAGCCCTCCCCAATTGTTTTTCTCGTTATTTGATACTTTGGATCTGAAGTTAAATGAACAACGCTTTCGGAATATCTAGACAATTTGGTTTGAAACAAAAAAATGTATTGTAACATCAGCTTGTTGTATGCCTCTGGCTCTGTAGTGCATGTACAAATGAAATTTGAATTGACAAAACGTGTGCGCAAATTGACCCAATAGCATTTCTATGTAAAGAAAAATTTAAACTATCAAATAACATAGAACGCCCCCCCCCTCATTTTCGAAAAATCCGGATGAGAAACGAGGAATCATTTTTACTTGGCCTTATCGTCTGTCGGCTCCGTAAAAGCTTTCTACGCAATATGGATGGCAATTCACAAAAGCGTGAGAATAACCACGATAACAATTCCACATTGCATGCCCAAACGGCCATACCGTATCAAGCCCTTTGTGCAATAATTATAAACGTTCCCTTGAAACTACTGAAAACGGGACACGCTTCTTACTATGTTCTGCAACAAGACAACAAAACTTAATCACGACCAGAATGGGGATCGATCCGACTTATTGTTCAAAAGTCGAGAAGGCGGGTTGAGAAAAAACAAAACACCCTGAATAAAAGACGTAGGATAAAAACAAGATCCGTTAAATCTGTGTAAAATACAAAGGAATTCATGATGAAAGGGCAGCGGCAAGGGAGGGGGGGGGGATATTCTGGACCGGATGTAGAGGTAGGGTACCTATGGCCATATTTTAGATATATTGAGACCTCGGACTGTAACTATTTGTAGACAAGGTTTTATATAGTACAAGCAATAGTTATTAATAGACTCCGCCAAATAATTTGAAAGGTTTTATTGACAAATTCCATTATCGCAGTCTTACGACTGAATTGCCATGTATAGACTGCAACCATAGGATCAAAAACTATGTACACAAATTGACCAAAAAGGGAATACAACAAATACACGATTATCACAAAATACAAGCATTTGCATTTCCATTTCGTTATGCCTAAATGACCTTTTTTATAAAGTTACTCTTTCATGTTGGCAAAACCATGCAGCCTTGTGTCTTTTGTCGATTATTATTATTATTTAAAAGAAAGAAAGAAAAAAAATCATTATTTAATTCGGCAAAGACAAAATAAAGTACAGAGTGAATACGCAAAAACAGTAAGCTTTGAAGCGAGTCGCATGGATGCCGGGAGAAGAAAAATAACAACTAAATAACTATAGCCCGAATGTCTTCTTTTCCTGTCCTTGTGACTTTACATACAGAAATAGCAAGATATGCACACAAATCGTCAAATTCGAATTTAGTTATTATGAATAAATTGCGGTTACTATTATTTCAAGCTGTGTGCCTTGGTGTATTAGTCTCACAGCCCCTCTGCAAGGGCGAACTTCGTTAGATAGCCTCATCAAAATAAATTGTACACGCAAACTATAATGTATAAAGGAGAAAATCAAAAGAAATCACCGATATGATAATATTAATAACCTACATAATGGAATTCGTGAGAAGCTTTTATGTTCGTTCACATGAAAATATCATTTTTAATGATACCACTTTTTCTTACAAATTTGGGAAGGGATACTACACCGAAACACACAAGAACATGAGCATGAGTGGGCCCTTTCAAGGCCAACTAACATTGTCGAAAGATATAAATAAAACTCTTCTGGCATTAAAAAAAAAGTTTAATACAATCATGACAGTGGTATAAAGATTGTTGATATTTTTGTCTCATTTTCTTTTTCTTTCTAAATTATTTGCTGTCGTTTTGAAAACGTAATTTTGCTCATGAATCAAAATGAATAAAAATTCGATATGTTTAATCGCCGCAGTGTAGAAATTGGCCTGAAATCATATTTTGCATTTTTTGCGATTGGTTTTTATATATTTACTATGATAGTAAACAACATGTTTGAAATGAAACCCACTAAAACATCGATTAATATTTTGTTGTTATCGAGTCAGCAGCAAAAAGATCGTTTTGGGACATTTTGATATTGCTGCATTTTGCGTGCAGGTTCTTGTAACATCAGCCAGTGCAGGATGAAACTTGATCTGCATAAAACAATGAGGACTACACCACAAAATGATTCTAACCGGAAAATTATTTTTCTAGAAAAGAGAGAGAGAGAAGAGAAGAAGAGATAGAGACGGAGATAGAAAGAGACTCAGTGAGGGAGAGAGAGAGAGAGAGAGAGAGAGAGAGAGAGAAGGTATATAATTATAGAGAGATAGAGATTTCAATGCATGATAAGATGAAAATAGAAGGTGGAACTACAACTATCCAGAGAGTAAAATACAAAATAGAGTGCAACACTTATATACAGCATCTCGATGGAACTAGTTAAAAACTTTAAAGGTTTCTTTTGTTTATCTCTTACTTTAAAAAAAAAGCTTATTTGTAATCACTCTTGGGCACATTTCTCTTGCATTAACTTTTCTCCTCTGTAATTAAAAAAAAAATCTATCGTACTAAGTTTAAGAAGGTAACGCCACCTTTGCACTCTTTCCTCTCATTCCTACACAATAATGAAGCAGAAGATTGAGTATTGAATTTGCCTTAAAATAACAAGGCTTGGTAATTGTTTGAATAAGTATCTCATGTTTAGCACCTTGTTACATTTATGGAAAATTATGCTCCTTATTGTTTTGTTGTCTTTCTATGTTCTCTCAATAAAAACATAGAAATTAATCAAATTAAAGAAATATTGAAGAAGACAAAAGATGTATTTTGCGTTATTTATGGGCAATACCAATTTGTGGATAAAAGCTTGGAATTGCATAAAAGGATTACAAGAAACTTTGCATTGTTGTACAAAAGTAAATCATACTATAAAATATTTATATCTTGTTGAACTCAATCTTTTAACCTTGATTTTTTGATATGTGCTTTTGAATTTTAAGCGAATAAAGAACATGAAATGAAAATGAAATGAAAGAAGTGCTATCTTCCTCCATATTTACTCCGCCCTTAAAGATACTATGTCCCTTTTGCAGCCAACATCAAATTCCGTAGAACTTTGCAGGAATTATGAATATGTCATGTATGTCCTATCTGTGAAATTTAAACGTTAGCAGTGTCCTAATATGCAAGGAAACCTGTTTACTTGCTAGACTTCACTGTCAGACACTATTGAGTGACTGACTGGCTTTTTTCTTCTTTGGTAATAACATTCATATAAATGAGCTGTAAAGAGTACATGAGCATTTGTCTACATCAATAACCCACTTCTTGTAATGGTCAAAATTAAACTGATTGAATCTTTGCGCAGCACAAAACGTACAACCATTCGGTACAATGGTCTGAAAATCAGACTATTATTTACTGTGTTGGTAGCACTTAAGTCGATTCGACAACTAATAGTCGTTATTTTCCCACTTAAAGACATTTTCCAGCCCCCCCTTTTTTAAGGGAAGTTCTAAATTAGTATTATCTTTCAAATGCCGTTGGAATTTAACCTTTCCATATTTTGGGCCTGCAAATTAATGCGCACAAATTACCGGACTGTCCAAAATGTCTCTAATATCATGTACCTAATCGTGTCTTTAACATCATACACAAACTTTATCGTATAGGGGCATGAAAGAACGCAAGTTAAAAAAAAAATCATTGTTTCCGCCGTTCCTAAACTTGACAACATATACATTATATACGTAGGCATTCTGTAATTTTTCCTGAATGCCTTAACAATAATGTGAAGCTCAAGCCTACCAAATTCCCATCGCATTAATCTATCTCCGTAACCATTTACGCACCTTACAATATTCCTTTGAAAAAATGTGAGAATATGATGGTCTCCTATAAGTTTTTGCCACTTCTGAAGTTTATATTATAGCAATCATTCTATAAAAGTGATTACAGTATAGTCTTTCATTTTATTGCCAGGTTACTTCAACAAAATGTGAAGGCATATTTTAAGCCGAACATTCCAGTCTCATGCACTCTGGTACCGTTACACACGGCTTTGTGAAGGCGTGAGAAAAACAGAGGATTGGAGGGGCACACAAAGAAAATGAAGTCCGAAAGGGAGTTCATTGAATGTAGCCGATCTACGAAGAAATCGCTAGTCTGCATAATAGGTGATTGTTTGTAAACAACATTCAAAGGGACCCAGTAAACATACAGGCCTATTATACTTGTTGACAATGTTATAGCGTGGGAAGACTAATGAACCTACTCTCCCATCCCCGTCCCCGGAAAAGGTTTACAAAACAAAAGTCTTTTGCTCATATGAGTACTTGTACTAGAATTTTCAATATTAAAGATGCCGTCACTTAAAGATAAAGTTGAGTTCTGGTCATGCGATTGAAACGGTGTGGAATCGATCAGAAAAGGTTGATCATCTAGCATATAAGTATTGGTGTGTACTGCAAGGTTTTGGAATCATCAAATTGATAAGAAATTTGGCCCAGTCTTGGTAAAAGTAACAAGCACTACACAGAAAGATGCATATATGGGACTACACAAACATTTGGCTTAAAAATGGGGTCCTCACTTTTAAGCTGTTACATGTCATATTTAGAATATAAAGGCATTTGAAGAGCCATGCTTTTCAGGGAACATTTTTTTCTCTGATTTTCTTCCACACTTGCATAACAACAATGAAAACGCTCACACATTATTTTTCACCTCTCCCCAGAACTCAATCGTCTCTTTAAAAGCTTTTTACAAGAGGTGCACCTAAATTCTTAATCTGACTACCGATAAACACTATTATTTGAATGAACCTTCTTACATATTAATTTTTCAAAATAAATTTGTTCGTGACATGTATGGGGTCTCAGAAAATCCAGCAAAATGTTCACCTGTTCTTTGAACCGTTTAATGTATTTTACATTGATAATAATTATTTCGAAATTCTGTACTTTTGTTCATGCGTTTGTCTGTTGAAAATACTGTGAAGCCTAACTTGTTTAAAGTTAAACTGATATATATCAGGTTCAAAATCCATCTCCGTGCTCTTGTACAAAGTTATGTGTTTCTGTCAAAGAATTATTCCCTCCTTTCTCCTTAAGTTAGTAGCTTCCTAGTTTCTTAAATTATTACACCTGTATAATTATGTGTACCTATATTCTGTACTTTAATGATGTACAAGATTCACTATTCGCCCATCACGGCAATGAAATTAATAAAATACTTAATTCATTTCGATTGATTCTCCATTGCATGGATGGGGCGAGGGAAAATGAAAAAAAGAACCTTCGCATAATTTTCTCATGATATTTCAAAGTTACATCATTAAAAATATCATGAATCTCGAAAAGATAATAAATTTTCAAACCAATGCAGAAATGTTGATAATATTGGGTGTTTAGGATCCCAATAAGAATGTGTTTTCGATGATAATTTCGATATGAATTAAGCTCACATGAATCTATCCAGGCCTCTTAATATATTGAAACAAATTACAATTGTTACCTGTCCGTGTTAGAATGTAGTTCGAAGTAGTTATCTTAACCTGTAAGTATTGAATCCTCTCTATTTTACTGAACTCAATATATATGACAGAAACCTCAGGTCTTCCCAATTGTCTCCCCTCACTATTATATATCCCTCAAATAAATACAAAGTTCTATGGGTCACGCTCTGTTCAGGTTGCATCAGCAGAGCTTTGGAATAAATTGCCAGAATATATACAAATTGTGATATTGTTGATAACTTTAAAACACATCTTAAAAGTTTTTTTTTATAAACAATTATCAATGTTAACTGATGACTTAAGTGTTAAGGATATCAAGTTTATGTTTCCCTTCAAAATAATGTCCAGTTTTTTTCTTTGAGAGGGAGAAGTTAAAATATACAAAAGGACAGAGATTAATTACACCTGGTGAGCATTATGACCGATTTCCTGGTACATCGTTAAGATTTATAGGACGGAAAAACAGTGAAAAATTTAGAAAATAGCGACTAAAACGAGGGTGAATTTTCCGAGACAAAGCCACTTTAAAATGATATCTAAAAAGTAAAACCAATCCAAAGCTCTTTTGAAGTGCTACGAGGAATTGATTAATATGTGATGTGCGTTATTCAAAAAATGATTATTATCATTGTCATTATAATAATAATAATAATAATAATAATAATCATAATAATAATAATAGGCATTTCTATAGCGCCGTCTATCTAGAAATTCTATTCCGAGGCGCATTTATTATTACCCTGCTTTAGCCTATAGCTGCCATTACAGCGCTCCAGCATTTCAAGGAATTAACCATTTCCTCACCTGGGTCCCCATTTACCTCACCTGGGTCGAGTGTGGCAAATGAAGATTAATACCTTGCCAAAGGACATTAGTGCCGTTAACAACAACAGCACCAACAAAAGTGATGATAATAATAATAATGATGATAATAATAATAATGATAATAATAATAATAATAATAATGATAATAATAATAATGATAATAATATTAATAATAATGATAATGATGATAATAATCATAATGATAATGATGATGATGATGATAATAATAATAATAATAATAAAAAAATAACAATAATAATACCATACATTGTTTTTGCAACACTGTGTACTGTGTAATAGAAACGAGTGAATGATTGAAACTGCATCGTTTTGAACGTATGGTTGTATGGCATAGGCTACTGTCATTCCGATCACGTAGAAGCTATAACAAAAATAATAGTCAAAGTTTGGAAGTGCCTAGCTGAAACAGAGAGCAAAAGCTTTCCCCTAATAAGAATTTTGCAAAACATGTACACATTAAAAAAAATATATATATATTTTGCCTTATTCCTTGCCTGGTGCGCTTATTCTGTATCGAAGAGTGAAATATTATCATCCCCCAGTGCAAGTGTCAGCCAGGATTACATTATATAAATTCTCCTGTAGTGAATTGATATTGCTGTATATAATTAGACCTATTTCAAAATCATGTAAAATTCTAAGCTAAAACGAGTATTTATCTCATAATGTTGTGCCTATTTGATCAACAAAATTGTATTTCTGTTTGGAAAACGGATTCTGGTCTCACTATCATTTCCACATGTATAAGTTTCAATGATTAATTTGTTTTACACTGTATCCGTGTGTACTTCTTTAGAAAAAAATGATGATTCAAGTCATTAATTTCATATTGTTTAATTGTACTTGTTAATGGATAGATATTCAAGCCCAATTAAGAATCCATACAGAAATCAAAATTAACATAGGTGAAGTATGATTCCTCGAGTACTGAAAGATACATTTGCAAGATTTGTATTTCGTCCATAATTTCCAATGAATTTCAGTGTTCATGTAACAGGAGGAATCTCCCAGTCGACACTACACGTGTCATTGATTTCTATCACGCCGACGCCCGTGGCGTAGCAATCACTCAGGAGCTCGTACAATCGAGCACCATGCAGTGGGACATTGGTTTTTACACTTAACCATACAACAGACCAACGAGTCCAACATATCCTTATCGTTATGATCACTGATGATCGTATGTGATGTCGATTTGTTTTGTCGTCGGTCTTGTAAATTAACCAGATAACTTTCTGAAGACCGATGAAAACGTCCAATGGGCTGTCGGTCTCATGGGCCGCCTGTCGCGTGGGCTACAGCCAGCCTGTTATTATAATGGCCCGTGCCACTATGATCTTTAAAACTCTCAGTTCGTTAACTCTGTCAATCATCCTTTCACAATAATGTATAGTTATTCGAGTTCCATCAAAATCACGTGCTGGAACCCTACTACAATAATTATTTCCTCTCAAATCAAAAGAAAATTTCATAACAGTTCCATTCTTTTTATTTTGCAACCATTAATTAAGAAAAACCAAACAAAAGACTTTGGTTTCTTGCTGTGATTCTTGCGCCACCACGCGTGTACACCCGTGTATTATGCCCCCCACCAGGTGGCCATTTCGACCTTGATATTGAGATATTATACACTTGTCCTTACAGTTTTACACGCCTTTTAATCAACTCTTATCATCGTTTTGCTTGTTCTCTACACGGTCCATGATTTAGAGATAAGCTTATGTGACAAATCAAACCCCAGATGTAGACCTGTATCAATATTCCAACAATAAAAAGAACGATTCCAAAATAACCGCACATCCCCTGAAAAGTCGGAGATGATCATACGCGAGGCTGGTCTTAAACAAACAAGAGAAATGTGGTGAGAAACAAGAATATATATTTAATGACTCGAATCTATACTCCTACCACAGTAAATCATATATTAATCTTGGTGGATCTCCAGTTTTCAAATTGGCATGACGAATTGCTTGTCTGTATTTAATCTTCTCTCTTCAAAAGTGGAATACGAAACGATTATTGTGTGGTATAAAGAAAATATCATTATCTTTATAGAAGAAATTAATAAAGAGACTGCTCTAAAATAATGAAGAGAAAATGATACAGAGTCTGTTCACAAAGAAATTATTTTCTATTCTAAAATTATTTGAAATATTGTTTAAAATTGAGGTTTATTTAAATGCTTACCGTATATGTCATAATAATGATTTACTGCGCAGTTGTTGACGAGATGTTTCCAACACACATCACATTCATTTCAAAAATATTAATTCTTTATCAGGTTGATAATCATAATTATGACCCATCACAATAAAATAAAGGAAGGATAGGAGAAAATATGGACAGCTTAATTTTGGAGCAATGATGTTTTTGATAGTTTAAAAAAGGATCTTAAAAAGGAAATAATTCCTCATATTTTTTCTTCACGTTCGTAAATTCAGCAATTTTAACTGTTCTGCACAAAGTGCATGCCTATATATATACCATACAAGTGCACAGCGGAGATAAATTTAATTCATTGAAAGACAAATCAGAATACATTTTTATCTTCAATGATTTGGAATTAACTTAGCGCATGCATTTGTTTTAGACTCATATCATTTCTATTAGCCTTCTTGATACAAGTAAACCAACATCGTTTCGTTTGTGTCTTGATGACAAAGAAAATATGATAATTTTACTTGAAATATTCTATACTTTAGATTTTAGAGCTTCCAACGACCTTAACGATTAACAATCAACGAAACGAATCAGCAGTTGTTTCTATACAGACGAATAATAGATAAGATCATGGTTTACAACACGCATAACATGGATGGCTAGCGATCATTAATTTTCTTTTTGTTTTTTGTTTGTTCGTTTGTTTTTCAATTCAGGCAAAATTTCATGTCTAGAGTGAAATCCATTCCTCTCCATTTAGAAAGTAATGTAGCTGGGAATTTCGACAAAAATCCATTCTGAAGTCTTACTTTACATTGCCAAAAAACCCCGACTAAGAGAAGGAAAATTAAAAAAGATACAAATTTCTATTCGAGCAACATGTCTAATATTAATGTGGATTAGTATACATTGAATAGTCGTTCAGGATCTCATGGATTTCTCATACTTTAGAACACAGGAGCAAATACGCGCAAATGTTTTCAAAAGAGCCACAGCCACAAAATTATTCTTCGGATCGTTCGCCAAGCCTTAGGCGGCTAGACCAGGCTCGTAGAACTTAAAAGGCAAGGATTTGATATACCCGCGAACTATTCTACATAGAGCCTATGCTGCGCGATGGCGGTTTGATTTCGAAGCGATTTGGTTTGAATAATAATGATATAATTCATCATGCACGTGGTACACATTAATCGAACAATTTCTTATCATTAATCATCGCTTTTATATGATTTTTTTTTATTTCTCTCACTTTTTGTTCAGTAGCGCGGTCACAACGAATGGGTGCGACAGAACGGGGCATCTTCGCAATAGTCATGATAGCGGTGGAATTAATCCTAACGCGCAATTAATCGGCTTAAATCAGCGCAAAACTACATGCGATGACAGTTGGCTCTCGAAAAGGCATTTGATTTCATATGTTGGTGAATGGACTATATATTAATTAAATGTCAATTAATTTCAATTTCAGATTCATTTTGTGTTCGCAATGTCAACGGCTGTAGTTTTTATTCTTTAATTTTGATGAAGAAGTCTGCATCGCTGCAGCTGCAGCTCATAATAATATGTCCCATTGTTCTATAATAGACTTACGGTTCAATAATGTTAGAACATTTCAAGATGTAGGGTGATATTGACGGTTGATGACGATTGCTCCAGCATTATTGTTCTACAGTCAATTTCTTACACTACCATAGTCCCTTACATCAACCCAGGACACAACATAAATCATGAATATACCAAACAACGAATGCCGACAATAAATTCAAATATAATAGAAGAGCGAACTTTCATTACAATGGTTTGATAATATTGCATAGATTATCACTTGAATTATGTTCCTGTACCTCTTTTGAATTATTTAAGGGGTATCTTGAAACAAATATATTTTGTGAATACTATATACAGGACAATTTATGACGAGTATACTTTTCTACTTTCCATGTATTGATGAATCTGTTTTGAAAATAGCTTTGATCAATAATTAATAGCGCTTTGCGAAATCAATTGCACTTTAACGCTATGAAAGAAACAATTATCAGTGATTATTGTCATAATAATAATAATAATAATAATAATAATAATAATAATAATAATAACAATAATAATCATCATAATCATAATCATCATTATCATAGTATCAACACAAATGTGTTTAAACAAAATCTTATAACTTATTTTCCAAAATACAATGAAACCAGTATGTCTATCAATGATCAAGTTAAAATCATGAAGCAACATTATCCTATCACAACATAAAAATTGCTCAGAACAATTTTTCATTGATGATATAAGAACATCTTATAAGAAAACAAAAAGGAGTGTAAGTTATTTTGGCGTCAAAATAATATTTGCATTCAATCTCAATAGAACAGCCACGAAAATATTCAGTGAATATCAACCATAACTTTAATACATGAAAAGCTAATCATTAATAAGTAAGTGTACATTATATTCCTTTGCATTTTTAAGATTCAATTTGTATTGTTACCATGGTTACTACTACTACAACTACTACTACTACTACTACTACTACTACTACTACTACTACTACTACTACTACTACTACTACTACTACTACTACTACTACTACTACTATACTAACTTACTTCCCCCCTCTCTCTCCCCTCTCTCTATTTCTCTCTCTATATAATGTATATAATTATCTTATCCATTTATTTTTGTCTTACTTGACATTGTATGTTTTAATGTTTTATTGTTATTTAAATCTGCACAAAATTCAATGCACAGACCTACTGAGGAGCAGGCCTCGATCAGACTGAGGGAGCAAAAGGCTCCCGCACTTACTCAACATCTAAACAAACGAGCGAACAAACAAACAATCATCAATCCATCAATCAATCAATCAATCAATCAATCAATCAATCAACAAAATAAGAGCCAACATACACACGCACACACACGCAAACACATACACATACCAACAAGAAATAATCGAACTAAAAAGGGAAAAAATGAAATAATCATTAATTTCTCCAGCAATATTTCACATCTGTCTAGCTTTAGTATACTAGTAGTTTCGCAAAATGTATTTCCCGATTTCCACCAATATTATGCACACAAATAATATTCATAGCAATGAATGAAAACTATTTAAACTTCAGAAAAAAAAATGCTAGCCTGTATATTCATAGAAAGCTTTTATCTAATTTAGAGCTGTTGCGACGTCACTCTCAAATAGTCTACTCAATTCCTTTTCTGTGACATCTGAGACTATAGATTCTCGCAGCAAAGAGATAATCTATCCTTTGCAAGATCGAGAAACATTTACATCTGGTAGCTAGCCCATTGATTTATTCCATATTCACTTATATTATAGTACTGTTGTAACATCTTCCCTGATTCCATCAAAATCATATACGTTTTGTTTATAACTATAGTCTTTCTTTGTTATGCATTCTGAAAATTTCATTTGCGCATTGCAAGTAAAGGCTTTCGCAAGCTTTCATGAATGATAAATTGTGAAAATAATATGCAGTTTGGTATTTTCGGCGCGATAACAAAAAATAAAGACTATTAGCCTTTGGGTCTCGATAAATATTTTAAAAAATCGCAGATAAGACAAATCTAAATTTAATTCAAACTTTAAACTGTTTTTAGATTGTCCTATATCATCAATTCTTGAGGATTGTGAAATAAAACTATTTTGACTGTAAGACACCAAATAGTTGTTATTTTATATGTGCATAATTAGGTATATTTTTATTCCAGTGTAATATCACAAAGTTTACATACCTTTTTCGTTTTAGTCTCGAAGCAACACAACCGTACTCCTGTAGCATGTTAGAAACAAATATATCAGTAATCATTATTCGAGTATATTCCATATTTTCGTACCATGGTGTGACCCAATATTTGAAGGTAAACTGTTTTCGCTCGCAAAATCGGAATGAAAATGGTAAACGTGTAAAACAAATGGTTAAATACACTACTGGTTTGTTACAAAAATACATGGTACCATTGCTTTTTATTTGAAAAAAAACCCAGTACCAGGACTCAAGCAGTAGATTACATGCCAGTAAAATGTAAAACGACTGGAATACATGAGGGTCTGAAAAATAACGTTCCAAGTTAGCGATGCTATATTTCTCCTTGTTTTTAAGTGCGCGAAAATATGGCGGTATAGCTCTTCACAGTGGATTATGAATAATGTTGCCAGCACAAAATGAAAAAGAAAGAAATCATATCGCTTGAAAAATGTATTTCATACCAGTATAATCAACGTTTTTTTCAATGAGACTATATTATTCATACCAGCGTTCTTTAGTAAATGCATCGAATAATTATTGGTTATTTTTAGAATTCCATTTTTCACTACCAATTGGGAAATGGTTTAAAAAAATTAATACTTTAAGAATACCTACCTCAAGGAAACGATGCAGATATTGTTGAGAACTGGATGGGCAGACTTTGACAAAAGAGATAGAATCTATATACAAGGCGCTTTCCTTACAAAGAAACAGATTTATTGGAAACGGAAGAGCAGAACAGAAGAAGATAAAGTGCTAGCTATTTTGCGGCAAAGGTTCGACTGGAATAAAAATTAAAAAAAATGATTGATGAAATACTATACCATCTACTATCCTCGCAGAATTCTACTTTGCATATTCAAATAACCTCTGGGGAGAATGGGTATGAAGTACATAACAATCTTTTACATTGAAAGAGCTACCAGCTTCTTTCTATTTTTTTGTGACGTGATACTCTGACTGATATATAAAACTTAACGAGGATGGAACCATGGATCATGTATATAACTCTTTCTCTCTACGATACTATATATTATTTCTCTCTTTCCCCCCTCTCTCTTTCTCACTTTCACCCACTCACTCACTCATCCCTGTCACAGTAACTCTCTCTTTCTTACACACACACAACCTCTTTCCCTTTCTCTCTATCTCTCTTTCTCACTATCACTCACTCACTCACTCATCACTGTCACAGTAACTCTCTCTTTCTTACACACACACAACTTCTTTCCCTTTCTATCTTTCTTTCTCTCACTCACTCACTCATTCATAGTCACTGTCACACACTCTCTCTCTCTCTCTCTCTTTCTCTCTCACTCTCTCCTTTTCCCTCCACTTTCTCTCCCCCTCTATTTCATATCTCGCCTCCTTTCCCTCCCTTTCTCGTTCGGTCTTATTCTCTGTACACCATACATTCCTTTTTTCTGTCTTTCTTTCTTTCTTTCTTTCTCTCTCTCTCTCTGTCTCTGTCTCTCTAATTCATTATGGTATTAATTTCTTCTCTTTCTCCTTCCTTCTTCTTCTCTCTATAATACTCTCTCCCTCTCTCTCTCTCTCACTCTTACTGTATCTTCTACTCTCTCTCTCTCCCTCCTCCATCCCTTTCGTACCTCTTATTCATTCTCCACCTTTCTTATTCTTACTCGTTCTCCTAATAATGTCTATTGCCCCCTTTAAACCTATGTACAAAAGCAAAATGAAAAATAATTACTTAATCATCAATCATAAAATATAGTTTTTGATGAAAATTCCTTTTAACCTTTACCTTCAAACGGGGATAGGGTGACCGGATATACATGTACATCGGCTCCACCATTCTGAATGCGCCCATGACTCTCTCTCCCTTCATCAAAAGCTGATAGAAAACGGATTCATTTCATTTCATTTATTTATTAAGTTCTGAATACATAACAAAAATCAGTATGCATTAAAAAATATATCAAGAAATATAAGCTTATTTTAAACAGAACTGGCCAAGGCTCCAAGATAAGCGAAGCTTGATGCCTTGTGAGCCCTGGCAATTAAATACAGGGGGGGGGGGAGATATAAATAGGGGGTCCTGGTGGTGGAGAAGTATAGCCAGGAGAAGAGAAGAATGATAGGCAGAGATTGAAGAGTAGGTGAGAGAGAGAGAGAGAGAGAGAGAGAGAGGGAGAGGGGGGTGAAGATATAAATAGGGGTTCCTGGTGGTGGAGAAGTATAGCCAGGAGAAGAGAAGAATGATAGGCAGAGATTGAAGAGTAGGTGAGAGAAAGAGAGAGAGAGAGGGAGAGGGGGAGGGAGATATAAATAGGGGGTTCCTGGTGGTGGAGAAGTATAGCCAGGAGAAGAGAAGAATGATAGGCAGAGACTGAAGAGTAGGTGAGAGAGAGAGAGAGAGAGAGAGAGAGAGAGAGAGAGAGAGAGAGAGAGAGAGAGAGAGAGAGAGAGAGAGGGGGGTGAAGTGAGAAGGAGTTACAGAGGATTGCGTAGATTCACCACGAAGCAGATTTAAACATGCCTTGATAATTTTATGAGAGAGTACATATACAACTGGAGTAATACCTTCACGATTAAACAGCATATTGGGCATGTTCGGAAGGTAGCATTATTTATTCACTGCTGCTTTTAATGCAAATTCTGAGTGAATATTAATTTGATCCAAAGGCAGGGAATTCCATATGTCAGAGCCACTGTGTATAGTTGATTTATGTGCCGTAGCGGTTTTGTGATTGGATAAGGGAAATTGGTTTGACTGTCTTGTTGAATAAGAATGCACGTCTTTATTTTGCCAAAAAATGGCAATGTCGAAATGGCATATGAATATACTATTTGAAATTAGCAAATTCGCAATTTATATATTCATTTTTAATCCTGTCATGTACATAAAATTAATAAATACTTGATAAAGACTTGATATATGATAGATCATTATGACATAATGGAGAAGAAGGCTAAAGATAGAAAGGGATGAAGAAAGAACTAAAGCAGAACAAAGACCTACATAAACAGGAACTTATCTCAATTTTATTTAGTGTTATACAGGTATAATGTATTTACTCTAAATAATTATGGACATACATTATTACAGCAAAATGTGTTTTATATAGCCAAAAATAAGACAAAGTAATTGCATAACATGTGCATACACACGCCTATACAATAAATAATGATGACAATAGTTCGATAGGTTAGTTACTTTAGCAAAGAGTTATATGTACAAAAATGAATTTAGCCTTGTAGAAATGACTAGTTCGTATGGTATAAAATATCTACCCCTGTATCGTATTACATTCTTCCTCGTTTTCCAGTCGACATCTATATGTCACATTACCACTTGTACATCTCACGTGACGACTTGTCCATATCGAATTCATGCACCCATCCATCTATCCTCGCCCCTCCTTTCACATCTGTTTCTACTTCATGGTTTCAAAATGTTTATCAGTCATGGAACCTTAATATTCAACATTAAAAAGTGCACAAAATTGAGTTAAACTCGTCGCGGGAAAAATGTTACCCTCTCTAAAAAGAAGAATAAATTAAATGAGAGATAGAGAGAGAAAGAGAGTGAGGGTGAGAGAGAGAGAGACAGATAGACAGACAGACAGAATAAAGAGACAGAGAGAAAGATAGAAAGAGAGAGAGAGAGAGAGAGAGAGGGGGGAACGTGAAATAATCATGATGATGGTTTCGATCACCATTTCTTTGCATCAGTATGGTAGACACTTGTACATACCCTTACATTATAAACAATGATAACTTTGCTTAATTTTCAAATATCTTTTAAAATGATTGATTTCTGCGATTATATTCAGATCTAAATGTTTTAATAATGATAATAATAATTATTAATTAAAAGATTAAACAGAATGATTGATTCAAATACTGTCAGCTAAATATCATTTAATCGGTTTATTCCTCTAGCAACTGATGAGCGCATACATTTCCTCTCTTTCTTTTCTTTCGAAAATTCTTATGACATTCAGATTTCAAATCTTTTTAACTTTCTTCCCGTTTTCGAAAATACGTTCAACTCACATTAGTCTGTTCCCCTGATTTCACCGTTTTTCTTTTGTAATTTAATTTAATTTGTACCATCAATGTTTCAATTCAGAAAGATTTCACAGATATACGTGAACATAATAAAATCTAAATTTAAATAGCAGAGGCTTGGGAGAAGGGTTAGCATATAATTTCATTGCTATATTAAAGAGAAGGTTGAGTTCTGGGAAGAGGTGAAAAATGATTTGTGAGTGTTATCATTGTTACTATGCAAGTGTGGAAGAACATCAGATAAAAAATGTTCCCTGAAAAGCATGGATCTTCAAATGCCTTGATATTCTAAACGGGCATGTAACAGCATAAAAATCGGGACGGATTTTTATGCCACATGTTTGTGTAGTCCCATATACATCTTTCTGTGTACAGTGCTTGTAACTTTGCCAAAACTGGGCCAAATTTCTTATAATTTCTATGATTCCAGAACCTTGCAGTACACACCAATACTTATATGCTAGATGATCAACCTTTTCTGATCGATTCCACACCGTTTCTTTAACAATGCAATCGCATGACTAGAACTCAACTTTATCTTTAAGTATGGTCTGCTCTCGAAGGCTAATAGGAATATTACACGCTTGAGAAGACATTCTTTGTTCTTGTTAGCCATACCCTCATATTTAAACGGGAGAAAATTGTATATATATTGAATATTAATATTATGCATTACGGACTGCAATCCTAAGTAAGTCTCTCTCTCTCTCTCTCTCTCCGATATCATTATTACAACTCTAACTTCTGAACGACCATACGGCAGCTAAGAAGAGTGCGTGAGTGGGTGAGTGAGTGAGTGAGTGGTGGAGGGATGAGAATGAGAAGTAGAGGGGCGAATTGAATGGTGATGATGGGGATTAAGGTTGAAAGGGGTGGGAGTGGGTGTGGGAAAATAATGGTTGTTGTGGTTGTGGTGGTGGTGGTGGTGGTGGTGGTGGTGGTGGGATGGAGGGTGGAGGAATAACGAGGAGATTTGAATGGTGATGATAGTGCACGCGAGTGTATAGGGTGGAGCGAGGGATGGTTGTATATAATGGTGGTGGTGGTGGGGTTGTTGCATGGTGGTATTAGTGGCAATGCTGGTGGTAGGGTAGGTAGAGGCGGTAGAGACGGTAGTTAAGGGCTTGAGGGTGAAAGGGTTTACGGACTACTTGAATGGTCATGATTGGGGGTGCAGGGTGGAGGGGTGGTAATAGTGAATGAAAGATGTATGGTGGTGTTGGAGGGGTTGGTTTTGGTGCTGATGGTTGTGTTGATATTGGTGGTGGTAGTGGTGATGCAGGCGGTAGTGGAAGGATGGAGGGTGAAGAAGTAAAGGGCGAGTTGAATGGTAGTGATGGTGGGGTGCAGCCGTAGAGGGGTGCTAGTGCGTGCATTGTGTATAGGGTCCAGTTTACCCGACATTTTCTGAAAAACCTACCGCAAATCTAGGAATACTCGCATCTCGACCCGATACATTTGGATAATTAATTACAGAGTTCTCGTTGGAACGAAGTTAGCCCACTTAAGTGATTTTGATTTTGTTTCTCATATTTCTGGAATGAGGATCACCGCATACAATAAGTTACGAAGTTTGCACAGGCGCCTATGTAAAAATGCGCCCGCGGGTAAAAGCGCATGGGTGCTTGCCCGCGAGCTCTACTGTATTAGGGTACCCATGCAGTGACTCTGTTAAAGTATCCCCAACATAAGCTACCCATTCCCCGATTTGTTAATTTCCAGGAATCGTTGAATAATTGCAAAATCTGATTACTGAAATAGCTGTTTGATGAACGTCGAATGATATCGGAAATTTATAGTAAAATATATATATATATAAATAGTCCGGCACACGTTCATACGTGCGTACACACGCGTGTCGCTTGTATGTGTCCAACTTGAGAGTTCTCCCTGGTTCGAAATTTTACTGACCACGTGCGCATCGGTGAGTTCATAGCGATTAATATTTGATTAATCACAGAAGAAGATGATTTCAAACAGACAACTACGGTGTGAATTTCAAACGTATGCCCGCACAAACATGATGCCTATTCCAGTATAAATTAGTATATAGCCACTGGCTATTCACATAAAAGCTTTACAAATGAGCGCCGAAAAAATAAACCACAACTTTCTTGGTGATTTGCTTTTAATTTTGTAATCAACAACATAGAACAAAGGATAAAAGTCTGATGGACAAATTGATCAGATGCATTACCAAACTAAAAGATTTGTTCATGGTTAGTTGTTATTTTCAAAACACATCAAGTCTTTGGAATAAACAAGGTTACTCATTTTTA
>CP137678.1:29903277-30005777 GCA_037976565.1 Mesocentrotus franciscanus | reverse complement strand
CTCCCTCCTCTTGTTCTTCTTGTTCTTCCTCCTCTTGTTCTTCTTGTTCTCCCTCCTCTTGTTCTTCTTGTTCTCCCTCCTCTTGTTCTTCTTGTTCTTCCTCCTCTTGTTCTTCTTGTTCTTCCTCCTCTTGTTCTTCTTGTTCTTCCTCCTCTTGTTCTTCTTGTTGGCTTGTTCTTCTTCTAATTCTTCGTCCTTTTCCCTTATATATTTCTTGTGTTTTGGGAATACATCACTGAATATCGAAAGAGAGAGAGAGAGAGAGAGAGAGAGGGAGAGAGAGAGAGAGAGAGAGAGGGAGAGAGAGAGAGAGAGAGAGATACATGTATATAGAGGAAGACAGAGAGAAGAAAGGGTGTGTGTGGGGTAGAGAAGGAAACAAAACATTATTCATTGTTTGTTAACGCAGCACATACAATGATAAAACTGTTATCAAAGATAGACATGTGAATGTTCATCTTTTCTGGCGTTATTGGCGTTGTATGGGTGTATGACCGTTATGCGTAGCTGAGAGATGGTGGCCTGTGAATGATGAGTAGAGCTTAAAGCTAATCTTGAGCACTGGTGTTGGAATCGTATATCGAGAGAACATGGCTATAATTCATTCTGGATTGTTTAACCTGCAGTAGATTGATTGTTTGAACCAGTAAAATACAAACAAACTCACAAAACGTGCTGGAAATCATCTTCAATAAAAACCACAACTCTCAATTACAAATAGTGACCTGTGGTAAGCACATGGTGTCGGGCCTACTTACCTTGCTCTACTTATCTTTCTATGCTCATTGCTCCTGCAGCCCCTATACATTTTCTACCAAAATCGTTTGGCACGTGTCATTTATTTGTAATCTTGAACATGCAGTGTAAGTTTTGTTGGATTCTGCGAAAATTTATTTTCTATCATTACCAGAACTCAAGTTTATCTTTAAACTGTAGGTGAGTGGCGTACCTAGTCACGTGTTTGTCTTTCTGGTATATGGCTGAGCATACCTTTGTTTTCCTGGATTCCATTACAACAATCACCAAATCTATCATTATGATTATAGTTTGGTTTTTAAGATGTACAGTTAATAACTAAAGTTATTCATATATACCCTTACCAAGTTTTGTAATTTTTTAAGTAAACTATGTGAAAAATTGATTATTCCCGATTAATATTTCTTTTGAATGTGACATATCAAAGCTTAGATCTAAAGGTATTCAACAAGTTTCCTATCTCAAACAGTCCTCCTTTCATTCATGAGTTATGAAAAAACATCAAATTTACACGGGGTATGATTAATTTAGTTGTTAACTGTATATTTTATGCCGTGACGGTTTTGCTTATTATCTCTCTTTCTCTCTCTCTCTCTCCCCTCGATCTCTATATATAATTTTATATCTCTCTATCTCTCTCTCTCTATCTCTCTCTCCCCTCTCTCTCTCTCTCTCTCTCTCTTCCCTCTTACCTCCCATCAGGTCCATAGACTCTTACAAACTACAGTTCATTAAAATCAAAATATAACATGAATCTATCTGTAGACATTAAACCTAGTGGTTTACACCGATAACATACATGAATACTCACAATTCTAGCATTTTCACAATGCCCTTTATTTTGGGTAACTCAACACCAAAACCAATGACAATATCCCCATTGATTAACAAAATATTGTACATAGACACTTTGGCATGAATGATTTTCAGAGAATTTACATATTGGACCTTAAGGCTACGTACTTAAATGAATATCTGTATTGTGAATTAATATCTGTAATAAATAAATTCGAAAATCAATAAATATCATATCATTATAGTCGAACAATCATTATGATAAAAGATCATGTATTTACATGTAAAAACATTTTTGTTATGATATTTATTTTTAATGTTCGAGTTTTTTTCACTGGCAACGTTATATGAATGGCATTTCATAAATCCAAACAAATGGTAAAAGTTACTGTACTGTATTTCAAATCATTTTAAACCACTTTACCATTTCCACTGTAAATGTGACGGTTTTCGAGTGCATTTTATGAGTTATTTCTGTTAACTTATTGCGGTTTTAAAATCATTGCGAAGGGCTCCCTTCCAAAGCAAGCTTGGTGCTCCAATCTAGCTAGACCACCCTATATTAAAGATCACTTAAAACATGAGGAAAGATAGATAAAATAAGATAGATAAAATAAGATAGATAAAATAAGATAGATAAAATAAGATAGATAAAATAAGATAGATAAAATAAGATAGATAAAATAAGATAGATAAAATAAGATAGATAAAATAAGATAGATAAAATTAGATAGATAAAATAAGATAGATAAAATAACATAGATAAAATAAGATAGATAAAATAAGATAGATAAAATAAGATAGATAAAATAAGATAGATAAAATAAGATAGATAAAATAAGATAGATAAAATAAGATAGATAAAATAAGATAGATAAAATTAGATAGATAAAATAAGATAGATAAAATAAGATAGATAAAATAAGATAGATAAAATAAGATAGATAAAATAAGATAGATAAAATAAGATAGATAAAATTAGATAGATAAAATAAGATAGATAAAATAAGATAGATAAAATAAGATAGATAAAATAAGATAGATAAAATAAGATAGATAAAATTAGATAGATAAAATAAGATAGATAAAATAAGATAGATAAAATAAGATAGATAAAATTAGATAGATAAAATAAGATGGATAAAATAAGATAGATAAAATAAGATAGATAAAATAAGATAGATAAAATAAGATAGATAAAATAAGATAGATAAAATAAGATAGATAAAATAAGATAGATAAAATAAGATAGATAAAATAAGATAGATAAATCAATCATTAAATAGATATATAAACAAATAAATGAATGAATGAATTAAAGAATGAACGAAATAAGTATGTAAATAAACATATAAATACAGAAATTAATGAATGAATAAACGAAAATAAGCATACTTAACTACATAGATCGATAAATGAATCAATGAATATATAGATAAATGAATAAATATATAAGTATGTAAATAAACATATAAATATGAATAAATCAATAAGTATGTTAATAAAATATAAATACAGAAATTAACGAATGAATAAATGAACAAAAAACATGGAAAGACAGAAAGGAAGAAAGAAGAAAGAAAGAAAGAAAGAAGAAAGAAAGAAGAAAGAAAGAAGAAAGAAAGACAGTTCTAAAGAAAGAAGAACGAAATAAAGACAGAATACAGAAAGAAAAACATGCCGAAAGAAAGAAGAAAGAAAGATAGAATAAAGAAGAAAAAAGAGAAAGAAAAAAAAAAGGAAAAGAAAGAAAGAAGAAAGAATGAAAGCAAGAAGAAAGAAAGAAAAAAGAAAGAAAAAGAAAGAAAGAAAGAAAGTAAGAAAGAAAGAAGGAAGGAAGGAAATAAATGAATAAATAGTTTATGGTTGAAAGGATAAATAAATATATAAATTGTGACTTCATGATCTATCAGGTCAATGAACGAAAATAATATCACATCCGATGAGTTTAGTTATAACCATCCCCACTTTCAAATGAAAAAACTGTCGGGCGAAAGACATATACCCGCCTTTACTCTATTTGTATCTCTTTAAGTAATATACTACCTGATGCACTTCCGAACCTAATTAAAAGATAACCTAGTATACGATAATTACAAAATGACAAATAATGTCTTCCAAGTAATGAACTCACAGTGGCGACTTTATTATATTGAATTTTTAGCTGGCATGCAAGACCGCCATGATGGTTTTATATACCCGTATATTGAATAATATAGGCTATAAAATACAAGAGGTGGTGGTATATCAAAAGAATAACGAAAGAAATAAAATTCGGAGAAGAAGAACATTGGACGAAGAAATAGAACAATAACAAGATACTGTTTTCTTTCTATGTCTTCTGCTCCTCACGGTCCACACGTATCTGTTCACTGCAATTCTACTAATTTTATTCATCTTTTTTTTTGCAATTCAATATATTTATCTGTTCGTTGCAATAATAATAGCTGTCTGTTTTCTTGGCACTATATATATATTTACATGTAGTTTAATTAGCAAGTTGATTGAAGGCATGCTTATTCTGATATTGTAGAAATAATTCTGCAACGATTTTCAACATTTTAGACCTTTCATCAGACCCGCATAGATTGGCATGATTGTGTATCATAGTTCAGTCTGATTTAATGTTATATTTAACAACTTGACAATTTTCCCTTTCAGCAAAAACATCGCACTTGTTCTGAATCTCTGTATATTGAGTTGAAACAGGTGAAATAACTGAAATATTTATTGGTTACTAGCAATTTTTGGCAATGCATTTACAAAAAGTGTAGACATTTCGTTTAGACGTTAAGATAGCATGGACATATTATTGCTCATTAATGGTGATGATACAGAAGGGCTACAACATAAACATAGCTGCTTGAAACCCAGAGACATTTAGTTCATAACAAATTAGTAATAAGAGTTGGACTTGCAGAGAGAGAGAGAGAGAGAGAGGAGAGAGAGAGGGGGAGGAGGGAGGGAGGAGGAGGAGGGAGGAGGGGTGTTATCTATTATGCACGTAAAATCAAGCTGAACTTATTCTCAACATGACGCTTGTGAGAGCTTCATGGGTGATGGTGGAGTGTGAACCCGACCCTCCACCAGTTTTGTTTTATGGTGGAGTGTGAACCCGACCATCCACCAGTTTTTTTTTGGCTGTGTATAGATGTTGATTTTAAGTATATGCAGTAAGTTGAATTTGTCCACATTGTGGACATTTATTTTGTTTTGATCATTTTGGAGAAACTCTGATGGCAAATTACAAATTTTGAAGAAATTCTCTTTTCTTTTTTTTTCCTTCGAGAGGGGGGCTCCGCTGTAACTTGGGAAATGTTGTCCGGCAGCCCCCGCCCATAATATATTCATAAGGTTAGTCAATCACAAGTCCTGATGTGGAATCCTGCCTCAGAATTGTTGATACTCGCTCGACGTGTCGCGTGCCAGATTTCAAGAGCGAAATCCAAAAGTCAACAATACGACCTCCTAACAATGGCCTTTGACCTGACCTTTCTTTGCGGCCAGTTCGGGATCAAGGGACTTATCAAACTTTGGAAAGCCTGCGAAGAAGGAATTAAACATTAATGATTCACTTAAATCACTGATGCAGCTAAACATGTTTTAGATGCTCCTTTGTGACGTATACGATGTAATATTTGAGGAAGTGTTTCTGCTACGGTTGCCTTCTGCACATGGCGGAAATAGACCTTTGCCATATAAAAAATTATTTCTTTTTTCACGCCCCGTTTGATTTAATTCTATGAATCGCGCCTCATAATAACCTGTCCTTCAACACATTGGCCATTTTCATAGAAACAAAACAGACGTACTAACTTCAAATATAACACGTAAAATCAATATCAACATAAACCTTTAATTCCTAAAGGAATAGCCCCTACATACGGAAAAATAACCTGCAACTAGGATAAGAATATTATTTTTCTTCTTATAGATGCTGTTAAGAAGACAATGAATTGAATGAATATTTTGTTTTTATGTCTATTTTGGAAAAAATTAGTTCAAACACCCGAAACGCAGAAGTATGAAGAACGCAAGAAATATAATCAATGATCTGCAGACAGACCACGTATGCAAAGTACACAATCCAATCCTCCCTCTCAACCAATTTGGAAGTTTCGTGTTAAAAAAATATTAAAACAAATCTTACTTGATAAATAGAAAAAAGAAGAAAAAAAAAGAAGAGAGAGAATAATTTAAAAGGCTGTTGTAGCGTTACGTTACTTAACACCTGTCCTTCAACGACAGGAATAAAGTTTATAAATACGAGAAGAAAAAAAAAGAGTCGAAATGATTAAGATCTAAATTAACGTTTGTTTCCTGTTGGATTTCAGGCAAACCCCCTTTTAAGATAGCATAGTATCTATTTTAACATCGAAAATGGGAACATAAGAACATTTTGTTTCCTTACACATTTATTCTGTTTTTCCCTTTTGTATAAGTATTGTTGATCTTTTTATATATTTCAATTAATAGACGGCTCCTTTTTATAAGCTCTGCTTTCTCCGGGGTCTCCAAACCATCCTTGTGTTCTGTTAATTTTTTTATGTAACTTATTTTGATTGTATGTATATTTTGATGGTTGAATAAGCAAATTGAATTGAATTGAATTGAATTGAATGATTGTGATTCTTATCATTTTTTATTCCAGGTCGTTCATTTTAGCAAGGCTAGCGGTAACTTGCTGTGAAAACAAAGGAGAGGTGCAACCCGGGGGTGCAACGCCAATCAATTATTTGACTATATAGCTTGTCATGTTTTTTTTTCTCACATCAATGCATTTAATTTGTTGATTATTTGAATGTGTCTTGAAAGCCTAGAATAATCTGTTTCCGGATTACATGATTTAGGATGATTGACTACACACTTGCTAACTTGCAACACGTTCTTCTCACACTCATTAAGTTAATATCCCTTAATGACTCAAAACTACACTACGAATGGTGTACAAATAAATTTCATAATACTAAAGCTACTTTGCTACGCGTTTTTCTCACGTCAAGGAATTATATTCATTTGATTAAATAATGCCCATTGAAGACCCTCGACTACTCTGTTCACGGATTAACTGACAGTAGCCAACGTGATAAACAGGGCCAGACACTTGGACCCGTATGAAGGATAAATTAATCCGCGCCCGTAAAGGATTAATTGGGTGGTTTATGGGTGCGTGGACTCGCGTGCCGGGTCACAGTCGCCAGTCGCCACTTAGCGGTTTGATCACAACCATTGTGAGGGGATTTGAAAATAATTTAAAACAAGATTTATGGATGGCGTCTCGACAGCTCACATTCCAATGGCGATGCAGGAGAGGTGCGGGCATTGGATTTCCATATCCCACCTTTTCTTGCAAGTGTCAGATATTTTGACACAAGATTTGTGCCGCTTTAAATTTGGATCAGCAAATTCACAATGCACCATCTGTTTCATTACTCACGTTTGAATAGGCACACTAGAGGTGGGGGCATTATGTGAAAGAAAAAAAATTCAATTTTCCTCTATATATAAAGTGTGCTCATTATGGGGGCTTTCCCGTCTTTCTGTTCTCCAAATTATATCATTTTAGAAATGTAAAAAAAGTTACAGGATACTGTATTATTTTTTTTGTATATTATGTAAATACAAAACAATTAAGTTTTACATTGGTATATACTTATTTAAAATTAAAAAAAACTTGCCAAAAAAAGGAACTAGGCTCGACTAGCACTTTAACAAAATTCACCTAAATATTAGTAATACACAATATATTTACGTTACGTGTATATCTAGTACATTAAATGGTATGCAGATCTATGTCTAAATATCGGTTTAAAACCATTCCCTGTTCAATCAACATTGCTCTTCTGTTATGTATACATGTATCAGTATTATTATTTGCATTGTATGATTGTTCATATACTGTCATTATTGTGATGTGTTTTTGTTGATAAATTCAAATTCAAATTCAAATTCAAATTCGAATACACCAATATATCTTTTCGAACAAGATATTCTACGCACCACAGACAGCAGTGCATGCATGATGCCTGCCATGTTTTTGAACCCTTTACCTATGTATCTTTATCATATATGCCAAATTTAGGACGACACAAATACAGCAATAAATAGTCCTAAAATGGCATTGAGAATGGCTGATTGAGTATAGTTGTTGTGTGGGGGTTATCCTGTAAAGACCGCATCATTTAAAACTCATTTACAGTTTTGGTAGCAAAAAGGAAATTGGAAAGAAACATGTATATGTATAGTCTTAAGCTGTTCTCAAAACTGTACATGACCTACAAGTTACGATGATCACAGAGGATTGAACTCCATGGTAAAATGGATCTCTGATTCCTAAAGGACTCAGGCCTTGACGGAACATATCCAAGATTTCAAATTCTTGAAAGACGCCAATCATGTCAATATAGAAAATAGAGATACTATTTGGGGAAGTTTTGGAAGCAAATGAACAATGATTTTTGTCATTTTTTGGTGATATTTTGACCCTCATAATTCTTCAAGTGGCCTACAATATTATTGAATATAAACGATTTGAAACAAAGTATCATTTAATGTGACCAAAATCATTGTTCATTTGCTTCCAAAACTTCCCCAAATAGTATTTCTTTTTCCGTTATTGAAATGATTGATATCAGTCGAACCAGGCAGTTCTCGTCATATTTACAAGGAGACTCCCAATCTCTCTCCCTCTCTCTCTCTGCGCAGATTCTTTGTAGAATGTTTGGTATCTCATTTAAAAAAATGAAAAATTAAAACAAAAATTAATAGAACTAAAAGAAAACTCAAAAACATGCCAGGCATCATCATCATATTCTTCTTCTTCTTCTTCTTCTTCTTCTTCTTCTTCTTCTTCTTCTTCTTCTTCTTCTTCTTCTTCTTCTTCTTCTTCTTCTTCTTCTTCTTCTTCTTCTTCTTCTTCTTCTTCTTCTGCTACTTTTTGTTTCTTCGTCTTCCTTTTTCCTTTCTTCTTCTTCTTCTTCTTCTTCTTCTTCTTCTTCTTCTTCTTCTTCATCTTCTTCTTCTTCTTCTTCTTCTTCTTCTTCTTCTTCTTCTTCTTCTTCTTCTTCTTCTTCTACTTCTTCTTCTTCTACTTCTTCTTCTACTTCTTCTACTTCTTCTGCTACTACTTCTGCTACTTTTTGTTTCTTCGTCTTCCTTTTTCCTTTCTTCTTCTTCTACTTGAGTTTCTTCCAGCGATTATTCCGAAAATCTCTTCCTCTCTCATTTTTTATTATTACTTTTTATTTCCTTCCACATATCAAAAGACGCTGTAATAATATTCAGTCAGGTGAGTAAACTTAGGTCTTCTAAGAAGCCCTGTTGATATCAAACGTATTTACTTTATACCCATAGAGACACGGGTTGCGGGTGAATTAGTTAATCGCGTATCACTAATATAAACTCTGCCCCCTCCATCGGTACTTCTTATATATTTTATGGATATCCCTCATAGACTACTGGCTACTCCATTAAAGGGATATTTAAGATAAAAATAACTACGTAATATATTAATAGGGCTAAATTACAGGGAATACCCGTAGGATAAACTAATCCGCAACACATTAGATCAAAGAGATATGTTGTGATATCTCTTTGATTAGATGTTGAGTGAATGGTTTATGGGGTGCGTGCAGTCGCGTGCCGGGTCGCAGGCGCCACTTACGACCTGGTCATATTTGAATTGTGGCCGGATTACTGTTACAAATGCATTAATTGATTAATGACACCCTCAAATTTCTCTGTAAATTACTCCTTCTGGATGACGGGGATGAGCTCCAATAATACACATGACTGTTGGGTAAAAAATGAGGTAAATTATGTGCCGGACCAAACTTGGGGCAGTTAAATGCCCACCATGAGTGATTTTGCTCGATATGTAGAAAATGGTGATCGTAACTGGACAAAACATTATCCAAATTAAGTATGAAATTGTCCCAATTTGCTCTTAATTGCCCTCGAGTTTGAACATTGTTACACATCATTTTTACAGTGCACCTGATATCAAAGTTTTTTTGTTTGGCGTGTTCTTATTTTTTTGTAACCCCACTATTCATCTCTTCCCCCCCTCTCTCTCTCTCCCTCCGCCCCCACCTCCCCCTCCATCTCTCTCTCTCTCTCTCTCTCTCCATATTTCACTTTTTGTTCAATCTCTCCCCTCCCTCTCAGCATAATCTAGAACAGTACTGAGATGTACTTGCTTTGTCTTGTTGTCGGCTGTAGCCTCTGTGGTTTTACGCTGTTGTACTCCTCATCATCGTCATGACCATACACAATCATCACGTTCACCATTATCCTCATCATTATCATCGTCACCAACATTATCATCACAATCATTATCACAGTCATCATCACCATCATTATCCCCGTCATCACCACAATCATCATCTCCTACACCATTATCATCATCACCAACATCACCTACACCATCAACACCTACATCATCCTCATCATCACCACCATTATTATCATCATCATCTCCAACATCATCTCCAACATTATCTCCAACAGTAATCAACGTCCATCAAGGTTCATTTATTTTGTTATATCTCGTGACAATCTTAAGCTGCAGGAAAAATGCAATAAACTTGTGTTATTTTCGTCTGGGTTTTATTCAAGATACTTCACTGCTAAACAGCACAAGTCCAATTGGCACAAATGTCAAACGAGAAAGCGTCCATAAGGGGTTAAAATCTTGCATTTGTTTACATAAAAATATATCGATGAAGCAGTATATACACAATTGCCAAAGTTGCATACTTTATTTACATTTTCTCTTGAGAAGGCAATAGAATGGACGGAATGTATGGAAAATAGCTTCATAGTTATTATCAAGCAATTCGTATTCTCCTTTTAACTCGGTTATCTGCTAATTAATGCATAGGTTAAGTATTACCATCCGTCTGTTGGAGCCAGAAGGGCATTAACTCATAACATGTTACACTGAGTAACACCCTTCTGGCTCCAAACAGAGAATTTAAATCATAATCAATAATGCATATTTTCAAAAACACTTTCAATGATTCATTTCACAAAGCTGTATATTTTAAAATGCAGAGTTATTCTTAGTCAAACTTACAATCATTATACACGCTGTACTACAATGCTACTTCATTCATACTGGTATACTACTACATTTAGTACATGTATGAATCTTTTTACTTTCTAAGTTTCTACAACCTTTACCATGTAATGTATACTACGTACATATACTTTTGAACGGTGTAAATTTGAGGAATACATGCTACAGATATGTGACAAAATACATGTACATGTGGCACTATGGCATGGTAGATAATTCAAACTTGGTGAACATAATGATTTTCATGTCAAGGATATACGTAGCACAATACTTGTTCAAATATGATGATTGCAAGTAATACATGTATATACATGTATTTGATATATTCAATTTGAATTCTAGTTGTTCCTGTTATGAACATTTTGAGTACATACATGTAATGTAAATTACTCAATTCCATATCAAATATACAGTAACATTCCCATTTTCCATTCAAAATCAAATTGTTTTCTGTTCTAACACTAAAAAATTAAACATTCCTTAACATAATCCAAAATAAACTAATAAAATGATTAATGATGTTCATGGAGAACAAGTAAAAGTAATATAAAATATATTATTGCTTAAAATGTTATTTGCATATTAGAACAATATTTGCATAGTTTACATTTAGCTGCACATTACTTAGTCTGTATTCAACAATCAACATTAACACAGAATAGAAGAAACCAAAACATTAACTGCAACCCATGTATCTAACATGTATCTAACATGTATCTACTATGCAGTGGCGGATCCATCCCTAGAAAAAAACAGGTAAAAACACCCTTTTTTGAAAAAGAAGTTGGGCCTCCTCCTGGCGCCCTGAAAAAATTACCCTTCTTTTCGGATGCAAATTTTTTTTTGTGCTCACTACCACTGAGCGAAAAATCGACTGGCACGATTTTCAAATTTTAGATGTCAGCTTTATTAATATTAATACCATAGATACACATCATTAGTATTTTCATTATTATTCTTATTTCTTAGTTCCAAACAAGTTATAAATGTTCAATAACAAAATTCTAACAAATACTCAAAATCTTGTATTTCTTTATATTTGTATTTATTTATTTATTTTGTTCTTATTTGAAAACACATATTTAGTGGGATTGTGGGAATGAAACAAAAGACAACTTTTCTCTCAAGATATATGCATTTACCAATACCGGTAGCTCTAAATATTCCTCCTCTTTAAAGGTTAAGACCAGTTTTGGAAACGCCCCTCTCTCAAAAAAATTGAAATGGAAGCTCTCATTACCAATCATGTGAAAAAATATGTTTTGACTAATACGTGATGATACAAATTCTGCCAGGAAAGTCGGGAAACCGCCTACTAATTGGTATATTTGGTAAATTATTATATCTATTGGGACCATATAGATATCGCACACGTGGTCGCATAGTCCCATATACATCTTTCTGTGTACAGTACTTGTAACTTTACCAAGACTGGGCCAAATTTCTTATCATTTTGATGATTCCAGAACCTTGCAGTACACACCAATACTTATATGCTAGATGATCAACCTTTTCTGATCGATTCCACAACGTTTCTTTCACAATGCAATCCCATGACCAGAACTGGTCTTTATCTTTAACTCATATGTGTGCACTGCTACATACATGTACATGTATGCAGGTACTATA
The DNA here is from genome assembly GCA_037976565.1 of Mesocentrotus franciscanus. Lineage (NCBI taxonomy): Eukaryota > Metazoa > Echinodermata > Echinoidea > Camarodonta > Strongylocentrotidae > Mesocentrotus > Mesocentrotus franciscanus. The sequence goes on along the minus strand of CP137678.1, from coordinate 29,993,518 downwards.
AGTACCCGTGTATCATGTCTGTGTACGTTCATGCATACATTTTCTACAATGCTATGGTTTTGTACAGGAATCCCTCGATATCTGGGGGAGGGGTGAGTACATGTAGTATCACTTATCATGATTATGTAACTCTTTCCAAGTCTCGTTATTGCTACTTGTGAATATTCCCACTGCTTGTTTATCATCACATAAGTACATCTACCATCAGGCACAGCACACATGTAAAACACAAAGAAGCAAAGCACAAATAAACCAATTGCACAATTAATTCTCAACTCCTTAGCTAAAATGATGTTTCACATAATTTGCATAAAACTTGTCGAAGTAGTCTTAGCAGAACCAAGAAAGCTTTTGATGACAATAAACTAATCCAAACTAAGACATATGAACTAGATTCATTAATGTCCAATTTACTCATATATGTATAAACTGATGCTAATTAAACTTACAAGACATACTGTACAGCATGTGGCACATATACATGTATTACACAATGGTCGCTGTTGACATCATACAGCCCATTTACAATTTAAACTAGTGTAGTTTAAATAAGGCCTAAAAAAAAAAGATGTTGTATTGCCCTTTAGGTGCCAAAACATGGGTCGGTCAGTCGGAAATCTTTTTTCTTTTTTTTCTCCCTCTTTAGGCAGATATTACTCAGTTTTGAATGCTTTAATACATATTGTTTCAAAAAAACCGGTAAAAAAAATTAAAAAAAAGATTTTTGAGTCGGTCGTAAAGGGCAATACATCATCTTGTTTTTAGGCCTAACCAATTGAGGACATACTGTAACTCCACAAATTTGTCAAATTGCATGTTTAGAGGCAGAAGGGCAATAAACACTGTGCATAAGGATATGAGTTAATGGTCTATTTGCTCTGAACAGCTGAATTAACAACATTCTAGCTCTTACTAGTTTTTATGAAATTGCATTGTTCAATGATATCATACAACATATTTACAATTCACTCCACATACTGACATTTTAATGTGCATGGCATGAACATGTAACCCAGGCCTTCTCAACTAGTTTATTAGAAGTGCCAAAATGAAAAGAATTTAAAGTTGAAGTGCCAACCTGTATGTTTGACTGTGCTGCGAGGGAGCGTAGCGACCGCGCTGAAAAACTGGTGGGGTCCAGGGGCAAAGCCCCAACAGGGGTGCAGGGGGCAGAGCCCCCTGAAGCTGGTGGATTTTAGGGCTTTCTAAAGGCCCAGATGTGGCATTTTTAACACCATTTTATTCCAAAGATATCAATCATAATTTCATATTGATGTGAACAAATTAGTACAATTCCTGGGTACAATTACACTGGATGTAAATTTATATGTAGTTATTTTGGTGCAATAAACACGGGAAATGTCAAAATTAAGTGAAAATCAAACAAACAAAACAAGATGTTTCCAGAGATTGGCAATGTTAAAATTGGTAGCACATCATAAGCTTATTGTTGTTTAGAGCTCAGGTTTAGAGTCATATAAAATGGTAAAAAACGATAAATTCCCCTTTCTTCCTGTTTGTTAAGCAGACATTTTGGGCTCACCTACGACTTCTTGATTTTGCTGAGTTTTTAATTCTAAAAAATGTATTTTCTTTTTTTCTTGTTTTTTCTTGTTTTTTTGCAACAGTCGCGCGCCACTCCAACTGACTGCAAGCGCCACAAGTGGCCCGCGCGCCGCCAGTTGAGAAGGCCTGATGTAACCCAACCAAATTTGTAATTCACCTGTTTAGAGACAGAGGGCTAACACTTTTTATAAGATGATGAAGCGGATCCTAATCAAATGATTGGTTGAGAGTGTACGAGTGACATGGCATTTATTTTGCCGAACACGTAATAATACTAATGACCGGTCATTAGTAAAATCATCTTATAAAACAAATAAAACATCATCTTATAAAACTAATACTACACATCATTTTGTTCGGGCATTAGCAAAATTAACCACACTCGGTACCTTTGAAACAGTCCAAACACGTTAGACTGTTCCAAAGGTACCTTGTGTGGGTAATTCTTACTAATGCCCTCACTGCTGTGCATTCTTCAATGATATCATACAACATACTTACAATTCACTCCACATACTGACATTTTAATGTGCATGGCATGAACATGTAACCCAACCAAATTTCAAATTCGCCTGTTTAGAGCCAGAGGGCAATTAACACTGCCTAAAAGGATACGAGTTAACCTCCTTCTGGCTCTCAACAGATGGAGGAATTATCAACGTTTTAGCTTTTACATGAACACACACATTCCCATTCACTATTTATTGAATAGCCAATAATTAAACATTATGATTCTATTTCACGAGATCAGAAAGAAAAAAAATTAAAGCTGAAAATATCTTTCTTTCTTGAAATGTCCAATGAGCTTTTGCCCTGGACCGCTTTTAAAGCGATTACGGTAGAAACATCGTCCATGTATTAAAGCGGGACTGCACTACTTATAGCTACTTGCACCCTCTATATAGCAAACAATGCCTAAGCGGTACCCGTTGGTCCCCCATGATCCCTTTTTCCTTATGTTAGTTGAGAGTTGATTTGATGAGATAACCACCTGTCAGTGACCACGCAGAGAGGTCTAATCCCTCCTGGCCAAACTAGTGCAGATGGGCTTTACGCTCTATATAATCATGGAATATTATCACTATCATTATTATTATTAATTGCAACTACCGGTACATGTAATATCAACTGTTATTAGAGTCTCTTATTTTAAATTTTCTCTTAAATTTATAGAGATTGTTGTGCACACAGAAACATTTACAGTAGAGTATTGTTTGCAGCATGATGCTCAAGACAAACTATTTAGACTACTAGGTGCATATACTGTATGTAAAATTTGCTGGTTCAAAATTGAATTCTCATTTAAGGGATGATCGTACTAAAATTAACTGGAAGGCATCTACTAAACAGTCTACAGCACACAGTTAATATCCACATGTATACTAAACGTTAATCTTATAAACACAATACTACATCTTCTTTAACCAATTAATTTTCATTTTAGATAATTTTAAATAATCTTTGGAATAAGAGTCAAATTAATTGCTCATCACTAGTAATACATGTGCTTGGTTACTGCTGAACTGAACAGATACATCCAGAATCATATTCACATTATATTACACACTCTTCTTAGTTCAACACATGAATATTCCCGCATAACACATTTCAATGGCATGTATGTCATTTCATGCAATTTAAAATTTCAAAACAAAGATTTCTGTTGGTGTTAAAAGAATGTCCATATAGACAACGTTTTTCTACATCACCCAGTAATGTACGATTTTCTCCAAACTATTATAATGTTCAGGTAATTGCAAAATTTCATTCTTAAATCCGCCTGATAAAAGAGAGGGTAAAAATTCTACTGAGTCTACTCATTACGCTATCTTGACAAACTCAACGAAATCTTGACATCAAAATCTCTGCTAATTCGAAGTTTAGCAGGAACTGAACATGTATACGACTTCCAATATCTGTGATTGTCAAAGCAATAATCTAATGAAGGGTTTACTACTTACATTCTAATATTCTGCAAGTGTTTTCTTACCCTCTCCAGTAAGAGATGAAAGTTCTGCTTGTAGAGCTTCTCGTTGCTAAAGTCGACCGGGTTGGTACGAGCAAGGATCTTCTTCACCGCTGACATCCCGCAGTCAGGCGGCCAGGGAACGAACCGCAACATGACCGGGATGATCGGGCGACGCAGTGAGTCGGCCAGGATCAGATCCTTCACGCAATTATCCGACTGAAGGTACCGCGACGTGATGCACGAGACGATGATCGCCGACGAGCGCATGTTGCGGTGGATGTGGTCTTGCGCGGACTCGTGGGCGGCCACAGGGTTGTGGGAACCAGAGGACTGCTGGCTCGAGCCTACGGTGCGGTGACTGCCCCCGCTGGAGCCTCGGGAGTCTTGGGACATGGTGGGGATGGACTCCGCCCAGCAAGGGATGCCGTTGCTTTCTAAAATTCGCTTGATGTCCTGTACCTTATTATGAGCATCCCATTGATAAGATATGAAGACTCTAGGCTCAATTACATTACTACTTGCATTCCATGATAAATCTATACCAGATGAAAAAGGGGAAAAAATGTTTGAACATTTGTAGTCAAATTTCTACCAGAGTTAAAGTTACATGTACATTGCAAAGCTTAAAGTTGATACTTATAGGAAATAAAATCAAATAAAAATAGTTTATTTTATAATTGAATGAGTTATTAAAGCAATTTATGCAGCTAACATGCCATGAAAGTGTGCAGTTTTGTGTTTTATGAAAATCAAATTTCACTAAATTGACTCTATCCTGACCTACGAAATCGCCTAAGGGAAAGTGGCTTTGTGAGTGACGTCAGAGCCGGGATATGCTTCACGCAGCTATAGAGACTAACTGCGATCTACACACAAATGTTCATAGAGTCGATGTCAGTTCCACTCTCTCAAACGATTGAAATATTGCCTGAATGGTCAATATCTGGCATACAGTTGTCCTCCCGTCCTGAAACATATCCTAATGTCAATATTCATGTCATTATTGGCATTGAAAAAGTGACAATATCCGTAAAATAACTGTTTACAACTCAACCTTTTCACCGGCTTTAGCTTGCCAGTTGAGCTGTATGTACACGGAGATAGTATGGAAAATCAACCGAGCTGTGTTTCAAAACAAAATTACCTATAGTAGAATCATGTTCCGAGGTTGAATTTCCTTTGACATAACAATGAATAATGTTTCTTCTCCATTTTCATTTGTCGATAACTATAATTACATAGAATAGTGTATTTCTCGCCGTTTTGTTTTGGTTTCGTTTCGTAAGGGTTTCGTCTATCGCGACTGAAATGTATAGTACTGTGTGTGTGCGGTGTGCAGTGCAGTCAGGTTTACGTGTGTTTTGATGTGCGCGCAGGTAATGTAAATCCGCCAGCGATACTAAATTCAATCAGCGATCAGCCGTGTAGGTAATGCGGCTGCCAAGAGCCGCACTACTCGCAGATGAATCGTAACAACAGCAGAATCGCCTCGATTTTTCCAGCTAATCTAGCCATGATACGATCGACTAAATGAAATATTCTTCGATTTGTTTGAATTTTATTTTATTCATAATAATGATTAAATCAATACTAACTGTTTTTTCCATAGTGGAAGAAGTGAAGTCTCCGACTGATATATTGTCAAAGTGAAACTACATGGTGGTAAAAATCGCCAGCACCCAAATCCCATTATGCAGGCTCGCTGTACAACAAAGCCGGGGACGCAGCTATAGTTTCACCTTCTTTTTCCCCATTTTTCAACGTTTTTATTTTAAAAATAATACATTTCTTAGAATATCAAGATGGAAATATTAATGAGAAGTAACTTACAAACGATGTTGTATTATTATTTATTCTATAGTAAGGGTAAAATAACACATAAGTTGAAGCTGTGTTTTCAGCCTTATAATGTTATACATGCATTCTACTAGATACCTGGAAGTGGCACACTAGCCACGCCTCCCTTTTCCTACGTCACAGCTAAAGGCCGTTTCGGATGACAATAGGGCAAATTTGTCCCAGAGAATAGGGTGATTGTTTTCACCCTAATTTCGCTTTTCGGAAGTGTTATATTGTTTGAATGTCATCCAAGCTCATTGTATGGCTTATAAGCTTTCTGTAGATATGAATATCTTCATATTTAGGGCTCTTCTATGAATATCAACTTTAAATGAGTAGGGGGTGACTACAAAGGACTGATATTTGACCAGTAGCACTCATTGCAACACCTTACTAGCAAGATAAAGAAGATTAAAATACAATTACTTTTGATTATAACCACATATTCAACATTTGATTGTGTTAACAAGTACTTGACACGTTAGCAAGTACTTATAATAATGGATCAAACTTGTATCTATAAGTGCGTTTCTCAATCTCATTTTATGGACTTTGGCATGTATGTATTGATATTAATGTGCATTGTACACTCCAATTCACACCTTAATGGCCGCACAATAACAAACAGACAACGGGTGTTTAATGATATTCCGATAAGATTTGAAGTAATAGAGTACGAAGCTGTGACGTCATAAAAATCTATTTTTGAATTTGTCAATTTTTCTTCATTTTCGAAGAGCACCAAAAATAATGTCCAAATGTCGAAAACCAATTGAATATGTTAAGTATTTGCCAAGATATGACCATCTGAATAAAAAGATTGCCTATGGGAACTCAGTGTTATATTGCTATGGCTCATAACATTAGAAGCCAGAGCAATATGACACTGGGTTCCCATAGGCAATCTTTTTATTTAGATGGTCATATCTCGGCAAATACTTAACATATTAAATTGGTTTTCGACATTTGGACATTATTTTTTGGCGGTCTTTCGGAAAATGAAGAAAAAATTGAGAAATTCCAAAAATAGATTGTTGATGATGTCACACTTCACCACTCTATTGGACTCTGAATTAAGACTTCATACAGGACAATACGGTTGTTGTTGTTTTTGTTTTTCTATAAGTAAAGGATGTGGTATGTAATTGGTGAAATAAATTCTAGGCAACAGGACAATAGGATGGGGAAGGGGTGGGGAGTTCCAAAATTGGTGTAAGCACTGTGTATTAAAGGCTCCAGGATAAAAATCTGACTTGGCATCATTCATAATAGCTGATCACACCTTACAAAGAGTAATCAAATGGTAATCATGATATGGTTCTACCTCTGTGTCATAAAATTATGATTTTCCACAGAAATACATTTTGCATTCTGGCACTTCTGACGAGTCTTTTCCAGCTTCTTAAAGCTAGATGACTTTACCCCCAAAATGGGTCTCCATATTAGCTTATACAGAAGAGTATTATATTCAAGAAACTTGGTAATGAAGGCTTATAAGCAAAAATCAGTAATTATCCCATACATTTTCCACACGAACCTCATGACACCAAAATTATTGTTATACTGTAGTTGTCATATTCATAATCCCAAATTTTCCATTTAATAGTCTTGACTGACTTGGCTTCATTGTTTATTTTATAGATTGCAAATGGCCAAAAACACCCTCCAAACTTAATCTGCAAGGTACTGCAACTTACGTGACGTTGTTCCTAGGACTTGGAGGGGTTTCAGACCTTCCATCATACGATTAAGATAGCTCTGTTCTAGGACCACACCCGGTACTCTCTTCAGGGGCTTAATCTGGTGTTCTAAGATATCCATGGCTTCTGTGTACATCTTGGTCTCAAAGTCAATCCCACTGCACTCTCCTGTACAAGGGAAACACAAGAAGGGAATGGAATAATGGACATCTTAGAAACTGCATACAAGGTAGACAACATTCATTGGCAAAGCTATAGGTAGATAATTGTGGTTTAACAGTGCTTTGTCTTCCTGATCTCAAAAATATAGATAAGTGATTAAACAAAAGCAACTAAGTTTATGTTAAAAATTGTATGGATATTATAATAAAGGTTATGAAAACAAAAATCAACATTCCTTGATTCAGAAACAATTAATTACATCAATTTTACCTGACTGATTCAACTTCAATTCTCTCTTTTCCTGCTAAATAAAGCTACCACTGTATATCACCAGTGATTCTCCCCCCCCCCCTTTCTTACCCTCAAAGACAACCACACAGTTATATCATGTGTGGACACATCAGAGTCAATGACATATTTTAGGCTCATGGTTATGAATTGGATTAAAGGATGATTCTGTTCATGTCCTGTAGGACTCTTTCATTGATTGCTGCAGTACCCCATCTTCTAACAATAGTAAACAAACCTAGGACAGCCTTGAGAGCAGGTCGGAGTTTCTCCCAGGAGTTCTTGAACATGGCCGTCACCAGGTTCTTGCCGAGCCAGTCAGCAAAGAGGACCTCATGGAAGACAAACGGTGAGATACTAGATGCATCGGTCATCAGCACCAGGATGTGTTTGGCTGCAGCAAGGGTTGGACCGTTGATCTGAAGGAACTCGTCTCGTGAGCTTCCTAGTTTCTCATGGCTCGTTACCTTTGAAGAGATAAGGAGAGGAGATTGGACATTGGCAAATATCTAATAACAAGCCTTTTCTACAGGGAAGCAACATCTGAGATGAACAGAACAACAGATCTTGATTGTTTCTTGATTTTATGTAAACGTCTCCTAAAAAGGAACGATGGGCTTGTACATGTACATACCAGTAAGCAACCAGAGGACATACATGAAGAGCTACAAAAGTCCTGTCTGAGGGACTTGGAAATTGAACCTTAACCTGGAATTTCATGATTACAAGTTTACAACACCACTGCTTTATCACTGAGCCATCAAGCCTTCTTATGATGCACCAAGTTCAAATTTAAATTTCAAAACTAAAGAAAGCATTGGAGTGAAAAAATTAATTTTGAAAGAATTAAAAATCTAATCACTTAGAATCCTTCATCGAACTTCCTCAAAACAATCATGCTTTCTCTGTCTATCATTACTCTGTTTCTTTTAGTGTTCTTTTTTCCCCTGATAAACTCCTCACTTTTCCCATCATGTTTAATCCCCTTTAATTCAACAATGTTTATTGTGCTACATGACATTTTCTCACTTACTGTAAGGCTTTTTCTTTTCAGATCCTGTTTGAGGTTATGGGCCAGCTTGACATCTGCTGGGTCATAGATGATATAAATGGTGTCTGCTTTGGGGCGTTGTGTGCGAGCCCTCAGGTGCCAGTTATCTCCTAGCTTGTGTTCCTTCTCCAGGATGGCCACTATGTGCTGCAGGATCTTCCTGCGAACCACCCGGCTGTCTACCCTAGCCGTTCCTGCATGTCTTGATCCATGAGTGACATGAGCAGGAAACCGTCAATGTCCATCTCTGCGAAGCTCTGGCAGTAGAATTCCTTGATGCCAAGGTCGTGGAGCCAACTCTGGAGATCGTTGCTGCTCCATCGGCAAAGCTTCTTGTCTTTGTATTCCTTGGTGAACTCTCCATTGTGTGTCGCAGGAGTATAAGGAGCATTGATGCTGATGTATGGTTCCAACTTGAGCATGAGAGATCCTATGACCCTTGAGGCTCTCTCTGCGATACTAGTATTGCTCTTATTCGAGAGGTTGACGAGATCGCGTAGTAAGGAACGGTATTGCTTCGGAATGTCCACACTCTCACAAAGTACCGCAAATACCTTGGGTGGATTGCTTGAGTTCTGTCTCTCTAGCAGGCAACGCAGTTCATAGATGGATACCGGGCACTGAAAATAGCATTCTGTCAAGAAGCACACAGCAGCTCTGCACTTTTCGACAGCTTCCATACGATGCGCAAACCACGCCGGACTGTCCGTGTTGTGCTCGTCCTTATCAAACCAAATATCCTCGTCCAGGTTATTTTCCTTGAACTGCTTTACAGCACTGCACACGAATAAACGTTCTAGGAATCCTCCGTCAGGCGAGTACGAGATGAAAATGCCTTTCTTAACTTTCTTAACTGAATTTTTTGACTCCCCTTTACTCTTCTTGGGGCTCTTTTTGGCAACTTTGTTTTCAACAGGTGCTCCATGATCACCCCCACTGTGAACATTGGATTGGTCCATCACGATAGCTTTGCTTCCTGATGCTACCTCCTCTCCATCAGGAAGGCCCTTCTTGGAAACAGGAGCATTGTCCACCTCCATTTCTTTCTCCTCCCGCTCATAATAGAATATTTCTTGAGCCACGTCCTCTATTCTCTAAAACTGAAAGGTGAAAGTCTATCATAGATCAGAATGCTTAGCTTAAAGTTCTATGAAACTAAGTTACAGACTACAGTTCCATCAAATTTCATTCTTCATTCATAATTAACTTAAGAAGAATCTAGACTAGAAATCTAGTCTAGACCCTACTAGTTAGAATTCTTTCTCCAATGTAGGCCTAATGTTAACTGTTGGTTTTTTACACAAAAAGTTTAACTTTCAGTTATTTTTTAAACCACAGTTGATTCCTATCCTAATCCTATTCCTAATCCTAGTCTCCTACTCCTAGAGGTCTACTCCTAGTCCTAGACTAAACTAAATTTTAGTTTCAAATTAGGCTATTTCAAATGTCAGTCATCCATTAATACTACCTATAGCCTAGAATCACATCCAACTAGCCTAGACTCTACTAGAAGTTGATACACGTACCACTTGTTTCTCCAAGAACATGCTGATCAATTATGTGTTTGACAACGGTGAATCAAACAGCACACACTCGTTGAAGTTGTTCATAAATATTTGTTCAACAAAACAAATCATCCTCTCTTCAGAACAAAGTTGAAAACACTAGTTTTACCACTGCACTGCGCAATAATCATAACATTCTCATTGAAATCATGGCAGCGTCTTTGAGATTCTCTATGACAATCTTTTCCTAATCAAATTATTCCTCTGATTGTTTGTTTTGATATTGGAGATACAACCACGTCGGTCAATAACAGCAGCGCCACCATACATGAATTTCATTGAGTGGTACAACACAAAACACATGTTTTCCTACTTCATCGCCGCAGCCGCAGCGAGTCAAGTCGAAGTCGCGAGTCGAGGCTTAATCAAACTGTTCGGGCTGATTATGCAAGCATGGCAACGAACAAAGCGTTGTGTTGTTAACGTAAGTGAAACCCAGACAGGTGTAATCCAGTACGTTCGCCGACTTTACTCCCTTTCAAATCTATGCACTAATGCGTACTTTTCAGTTTTTTCTCTCAAGTTCCTAAAAAAAGAACTTAAATAAATATTTGTTTATCATTGTAATTCTTTTTTGTCATATAATTTGAACTTGTGGGAGGAATAATGATTTTCCCTTTCTAGGATGACTTAAAACTGTGCTACAACGGAGGGAGTAAATTTAAAGAAATAGCACTCTTATCGATTTTCCTCTTCAGCCGATACTTCATTGTCACCCCGCTCTTTTCGCTTTTCAATGTAAACATGTTGCACTCATGAATGTTTAATTAACTGAAAATATGAAAATGAATCCTACATGAAATATCTTTATGTCTTCATAATCTCACATTGATGAAATATATGGGGCGATCTTAAAATATTTCAAAGAAATAGCGAATTATTTCCGAATATTATGATTATTTCCCTCATGGTCAATCATTTCAAGAACAGAGATTGCAGATGATGGGAATCAGTAGCGGTTCTGGGGTGCAGCCGTGCAGGGATGGGTGGGGCTCAAGCCCCCCCCCCCAAATATATCAAAAGCACATGTAGAACATGAATGCAAGGACCCCAAAGCCCTAAATAGATTCGTTTATCCATTTTTTAAATTCTTTCCCGAAGAACAATGTAGGAGCTTGTAGGCTAGTGAAACCCGTCAAAGATGACAACAAACAGTCAACAAGCCCACTCCACAGACAAGATAGGAGATCTACTTCGAGGATGGAGGGGGTGAAAATGTCACCTCCTCCGTCCTTTTAGTAAAACATGTTAGGTCTACATTGCGGGAATCACCCCCCCCCCCACCACCATCACCAGGGGCGGCGATTTCTTTTCATGACCGGGGGCGGGGACGAAATGCGAGGAAAAATCTGTATTCCGTTGGTATCACGGTCAGTGGCGTAGTGAGCAAAGGCTTTGGGGGAGAAAAATCCGCATCACCACCACTCTAACATGTTACATGCAGGCCCCGCGGACAAATTTTCAAAGTGGGGGGGGGGGGCTAAAGTATTTACGATCAGGTAGAGTGTAGCGTGCGTAAATTGGCGTGGGGTCCAATGGCAAAGCCCCGGTGGGGGTCAAGGGCGGAGCCCCCAGAAGCTCAGGGGTTTCAGGCATACAAATAGGTCAGATGAGCAGCCAGGGGCCCGCCTTAGGGCCCTTGGTTGGGTCAGGGGGCAGAGCCCCCGGAAGCTCTGGGGTTTAACGCATTTAATAACGGTCAGATGAGCATCCATGGGCCTGCCTTAGGGCTCCTGGTGGGGTCCAGGGGGCGGAGCCCCCGGAAGCTCAGGGGTTTTAGGCATTTAATAGTGACGGTCAGATGAGCATATTTTGATACCTCATTATTATGTGACACTGGGCAGGTCACTTTTCTATCTTTCTTTCTTTCCCTATTTCTTTCTTTCTATTTCTCTTTAACATACTTTTCCTAAAAGGCGGGGTGGGGACTTGAGCCCCCGAACCCCGCCGTTCCACGGGCCCTGACATGTATGCTTCCAAATAAGCATATTTTTGCTTAACTGTAAAATTGGGAATTTTCCAACAAACGCATAAAAAGTATAATTTACCAAAAAATGAGAACCAATCCCGGAAAATCATGTCATTTGAGCAACATTAAATTTTTTTTGCCCCCCCCCATCAGTACGTCAGTGATACTAACGGAATACAGATTTTCTACAATATTGACTTGTATATTTTGAAGGATATTATGCGACGGTTATAAGGGAGATTCGTACGAAATTATCGTTTGTACGGACCTTTGTGACCGTAGCATTACGAACGCCAGGAGTCGTTCGTACGAAGGCCATGCGAATTTTCGTTCGTATGGCGTTCGTAGCAGTTCGTAATGGTATTTGTGACCGAGGCTTTAATGTACCTTACCCTATGTATAGTTTCAGAGCCAAACCGGCTTACAAACAGACCAAGTCTTTCCTGTTCTGGATCATTTTTAGTCGGTCTTGTTTCTGTCTCGCTAGTTAGACTCACGCATCACACTGAACATGTTTGAGGGAATATGCTGCAATAAGATGTAGGCCCTACAATGTTGCCAACAGAACCCCTGTAACCATCTGTTTATTATGCCACTAGACTAGGCTAGGACTAATAGGCAGAAGACGTGTGCTTCAACATCCAATGCTAAACCAGATGGTAGGTCGACGTAGACTCAATAAAAAAATTCATAATTATAATCGTTCATATTCGGTTCTTTTGTCAAATGATTCTTTATGGCATCAGCTATTGTAATCTGATGTATGCGACAAACACATTGATACGGTTTTGATTGTCCTTGTTGATAGCAGCTTTAAAGATAAGCTTGAGTTCTGGTAATGTTATAATAAATAAATTCTTCCAGAATCTAACAAAACTTACACTGAATGTGTAAGAATGAAGAAAAATTATTTTCATTCCCTTCGACGCACATTATTTTCTTTCTTCTCAACTTCATCCTTCTTGATTTTTCTACTGCTATCATTTTCCTTTTCTTCCTCTGTAACACAAAATAACCACCTCCTCTTTAATCTCTACTCCTTCTCCTTTTTGCAATCTTCCTTTGGCATCCTCTTGATTTTTAATTCTGTTCTAAAATATATTCGTCTATCTTGTCCACCTATTTGTCACCTCTTATTCTTATTCTCCTCATCCTCTTTGTGCTGATATCATCACTTCCAGACTTCCTTTTCTCCTTATCTTCTTTCTCCAGTTTCCTTCTTCTTCTCTTTCTTCTTCTTCTTCTTCTTCTTCTTCTTCTTCTTCTTCTTCTTCTTCTTCTTCTTCTTCTTCTTCTTCTTCTTCTACTTCTTCTTCTTCTTCTTCTTCTTCTTCTTCTTCTTCTTCTTCTTCTTCTTCTTCTTCTTCTTCTTCTTCTTCTTCTTCTTCTTCTTCTTCTTCTTCTTCTTCTTCTTCTTCTTCTTCTTCTTCTTCTTGTTATTCTTCTTCTTCTTCTTCTTTTGCTTCTACTACTACTTCTGCTACTTTTTGTTTCTTCGTCTTACTTTTTCCTTTCTTCTTCTTCTTCTTCTTCTTGAGTTTCTTCCAACTATTATTCCGAAAATCTCTTCCTCTCTCATTTTTTATTATTACTTTTTATTTCCTTCCACATATCAAAAGACACTGTAATAATATTCAGTCAGGTGAGTAAACTTAGGTCTTCTAAGAAGCCCTGTTGATATCAAACGTATTTACTTTATACCCATAGAGACACGGGTTGCGGGTGAATAGTTAATCGCGCATCACAAATATAAACTCTGCCCCCACCCAGGGGCGGATCCAGCTTTTTATAAAGGGGGGTGGGGTGGTATGCGAGGGAGCGTAGCGACCGAGTCCAAGCGAGCGGAGCGAGCGAGAGGGTGTGGGAGGGGGTGTCCCCCTCCCACAATAGGGAAAATTTGAAAATCTGTGTGTGAAAATGGCGTTTTCTTGCAAAAAAGATAAGATTTAAAAAATGGTCCCCGATTTTTTTTTTTTTTTTGGGGGGTTGCAACCCCAACCCCCTCTAGATCCGCTTCTGCCACCCCTTCATCGGTATCTTTTATGGATATCCCTCATAGACTACTGGCTACTCCATTAAAGGGATATTTAAGATAAAATAACTACGTAATACATTAATAGGGCTAAAGTACAGGGAATACCCGTAGGATAAACTAATCCGCAGCACATTAGATGTTGAGCGGATGGTTTATGGGTGCGTGCAGTCGCGTGCCGGGTCGCATGCGCCACTTACGATTTGGTCACATTTGAATTGTGGCCGGATTACTGTTACAAATGCATTAATTGATTAATGACTCCATCAAATTTCTCTGTAAATTACTCCTACTGGATGACGGGGATGTGCTCCAAGAATACACACTGTAAAGACTGTTTGGTAAAAAATGAGGCCAATATTATGTGCCTTCTTCGATCTTCTACTTCTACTTCTACTTCTTCTTCTACTTCTTCTTCCTCTTCTTCTTCTTCTTCTTCTTCTTCTTCTTCTTCTTCTTCTTCTTCTTCTTCTTCTTCTTCTTCATTCCCATGTTCGTTTTTTTTCCCCCTTGTGTTTTCGAACTCCTGTCTCATCTTCCTTCCACCCCACGTGTCCCCCCTCCCCTGATTTACCAAACCATTATTTCCCTTCCAATAATATGGTAGTCAGTATACAGACTGATAACCATGTTATACCATGGCATTCTAGCACTTATCTGCTTGTATATACGTCCAAGAGAGGTCGCGTGCGAGACGAGTTGTGGGTTGTGCCACGCGCCGACATCTTATTTTGCAATTGTATTTTTCTCCAAATACCTTTATACTGATTGGTGTATTCTTATTTGTTACCCTCTCTCTTTTACTTTTTGTTCTCTTTCGTCCATTTCTCGTTTGTTTGTTATTGTCTCTTTTCCCTCTTTAATTTCGACCCCCTTTCTCCTTTATTCCATTAAAAAAATTCTTTCAGCTTGAACCTACTTCAGTTTTCTTCTTCTACAAATGGCATAGTTATTAATCATATTCTGACAAATCCCCCCTTTCCTTTATTAATGAATAAACGTGAAAATTGATAGAATGAAAATATAGAAATATTGCTCTATAAAGTGCGACGAAAATGGAAGCAATAGTGTCCTAAACGGATAGCCTATTTACTCAAATGCACATGACGGTCCATGCTTTTTGTCCTTTTAGGTCCTACATTATTGTGTTTGAGAAAAAAAAATCTGTGTTTTGAAGAAGAAAAAAAATCTGTTTGTGCAATTCATCAGTTGTCTTTATTCGTAAGTAGGGCCGTGTATAATTACAGCCATCTCATGCATGAATTATTCAGTCGTTTAGGAAGAAAAGAGCACATCATCATAACCATATGGTTCTTTGTACGTTTACAGAAGAGTCATAAAATTGGATTGATATAACGAATTAATTTAGACAATATTGCAGTATGGTAATGATACATAAATTATGAAATTCTAAACTTCTAAACCTAAATAATTATGTAGGCCTACTCACATAAATACAATATTCTTATTTTATTCAGTCACCATACGTTTGAATTTGGAAATAACAAAATACGACAAAGATGGGGCTGAGAATACGGCAAACATATTGTACGATTATGTCTTTATAGAGGAAGAAAATTCAAAATCGTGTTTTGTTATTCAATTGTCAATATAATCTAGAAGGAAAATATAATGTTTAGATAACAAAAAGTAATGTACATGAGCTAAGCATGAGGCAGATGGGATACTTAGGCATAAATACAAAGGAGTTTTTAGAGAATCTGCCTGGCACTGATAGTAAAGATTAAGAGGGAGGGAGAGGGGTTCGAGGAAGGTGGATCATATTTACAAACTACAATTAATTACTAATCAACCTACATTAGTTCGAAATACAGAAAGCACAGATACATCCAGTCAATACATTAAAACACAATAGAATACAATTAATTTTAGGCCAAAACATTACATAACAAGAGAATCACATTGAAAGCCACTGACCAACAGTGAGAGTTATTAAAAAAGGAATATTTTTAGGGAGGATTTAAATGAATCTACTAAGGAGCCATAATCTATGGATATGACACTGACAGAATGAGACAAGAGAGGGCGGGTGGGAGGAGCGGAGGGAGGGAGGGAGGGAAGGAAGGGAAGACAGGGAGCATGGAGAGAGAGAGAGGGAGATAGAGGGAGGGAGGGAGAGAGAGAGAGAGGGAGAAAGATTGAGGAGAGGGAGGGAGAGAGAGAGAGAGAGAGAGGGGGAGAAAGATTGAGTAGAGAAAGAGAGGGAGAAAGATTGAGGGAGAGGGAGAGAGAGAGAGAGAGAGAGAGAACATATTTGGCGGAAAATCTCAACCCTATTTTTCTCTGAATTCCGACGTTGTTTCGCCTATGAGGAAGTCTGATGAATTCAGGACAAAACACTCATAAATCGAGAATGGTCTTCTAAACAAAATTTAGAATATCTATGCAAAAAAATAAAAACATGTCGATTAATCATATCAATCAGCTAGCTGTATCATTCTTTTAGCTGTCAATTATAACTCTTTGATGTTATCGCGATTTTACTTCCTTTTGTTTTGTGCGATTACTTTAACTTTTATTTCAGTAAACAAACTATCCCAACACAGGTCCGCTTCGCCACTTTCTAAAAATAAAATAAAAGTTAGTCCCAGTATAGTCTTTGTTTGTAACATGTAGTCGTTTTCGTCCCCAAACTGACCCGCCAACTAAATGAATGATGTTTTGGTCAATATAACGGTCGCATAAACATAACATCCTTTATCAAAAGAGATACATGTATATATGAACCGGACTTTGGCCGCGCTTTGTGTAACTTACAAGAGACACCGTTATCAAAACGAGCAAGCACGGCGGTAGGTCCGGCTTCGATGATCCTCCGAATTTTCTTTTCATGTTAACTTTGTTTACAGTCGCAATCAAGCTAACAAACTCTTTCAATTTGATACATTTTGTTGTATATATGAGTAATTAATTTGCCGGGTGCCCCCTGCATCAAGTTAAAGGGTACTTTGGTGGCCAGGTGCTTTTGTTCCAACGTCCATCTTATTACGTAATGAAACACCAAACGGCATGATATGTTTGCTTTGTTCGAAACTCCGTCGAGAGCGAGACGAAGGTGAAAGTTGATTGACACACAGCCGGGCAGTTCTGAAATCAAAATAGTATATCATAGAGGTCTCAGAGCAGCAATATGTTCTTGTCAAACAAAGAACAAAAAGAACAGCAGCAGCGACAATCCCCAACAAAGAAAGAAAAAAAAAGCCATCCAGTTTATTTGAAGTATATCAAACTGAATAAGACTTCAAGTTGTATCAACCATTGATACAACCAAGCTCTTGAGAGGAATAATAATGATAACAACATTTCATGTATAACGTTCCTTTTCAAAAGATACAATTAAACCGCAGAAGAAGAAAATACTTAAAATCAAAGCAAAAGAACATTATCATACAAAGCTTACATTGATAACAAAGAGGAATATTAAGATAATTGAGAAAAGGTGTTTTCAGACACCTCTTGAAAGCTGCAGAGTATGGCAATTCTTTAGAACATGTTGTAAAGAGGAAGTGTAAATATATCAGAAATAGCAAATTGAGACTCATTCATAAAAGAAAAAATATATATGCGTTTAAATTCAGCATAAATTATACATGTAACCGAGTTAACATGGGTCCAGGAGAAAGTTTACACAAATGAATCCATGAAAGTTCAAGATTATTCGGGCTAAGAATATGAACGTTAAGAAATTTTGGTTTGATATTTGGTTTGGGGAGGTGCGATGACTAATCGGTGGCAAATCAGTGGCAAATCAGTGGTCTCGTAACCGGGAGGTCCCGGGTTCCAAGTCAATGCGCTTATTATTGTGCATTAATCATCATTACCAAGTTCCTCGGAGATGACTTGAAGCCGTCAGACCTCTGGTTGGTTACTTACAAGAATACACGTGCTTTATATTAAAGCCCCACTGTACTACTTGTAGCTACTTGCTCCCTCTATATAGAAAACAATGCCTAAGCGGTGCCCGTTGGTCCCCCATGATCCTCTTTTTCTTATGTTAATTGACAGCTGAGTTGATGAGATAACCACCTGTCAGTGACCACACTAATTTATCTAATCCCTCCTGGCCAAACTAGTGCAGAGGGGCTTTAAAGCAGACAGTTAAAACAGTAATCAAACATTACTGATGATCTAGATCCCCAGATCAGACTGGCAATGTGTGATGTCATAGTATGCAACTTCCCATTCATTTTGTACTCTGATATATACCATTAAATATATATATATATATATATATATTAATCTAGTTTTCAGTCCTTTGAATGGAACATATATCTTTTCACGGAAGAATCAGATAACAATAAAATGGTTGTTTCCAGCATTCAAATATAATAACTGAGGCACTCATAAGTAACACCCGTTTACTTTAAAGTGTACCAATCAACAAAAAATGTTTTTTTTATAAAATTTTTATATGGTACCCATACATGCTCGCATAAAATAGGGCTTGCACGCACGGAATCTAACTTTGACCATAGACTCAATTAATGACTCTGACTTGGGATCCGTACGAGCCGTTTTGTGTTATTCTATTTTCTTCATACTCCTAATCCGCTAGCCCATAGAGAGCAGGCTATTTTTGAAGGTTGATTTGATACACTCTGGCAGTACATAATTTGTTTAAGGTAATAGATACACTTTAACATGTCAAGGGTATTGGTGACATTTTTTTCGAAATCCACCCACCCCTTTCTCTGTCGTTGTGCTCTGTCTCCGATTTCTTTTTCTTTTCTTTTTAATCATATCTATACTTTTCTTTTCCATCTCTCTCCACTTTCTCTTTCTCACTAACACACACACTTTCTCCATCTCTCTCTTCCTCTATCTTTCCATTCTCTCTTATATTCTGCCACTTCTGCGTCATTCTGTTCTTTTTGTCCCCTATCAAAATCGACGTTACCTAGTCTTCAAATAGTATTTAATTGCACATACAATGTACCACTGTTTTTCTTGACCTAATTACCAGAATTCACCTGTCTATTGCAAAAAATGACAAGCAATACATAGACTCAGAGAGAGAAGAAGAAGGAGAAGAAGAAGGAGAAGAAGAAGAAGAAACAAAAGAAGAAGAAGAAACAAAAGAAGAAGAAGAAGAAAAAGCAGAAAAAGCAGAAGAAAAAGGGAGGGAGGAAAGGAAGACAAAGAAGAAAAGCTTTGAAAACTAACATCAAAAAGTGAGACACATCCATCTTATTATCATCATAATTAGAATATATTTGTATTATTTGATATCTTTGCATGTATACTATTCACAATAAAAATGCACACATACAATTAATAATATGACAGTCAATCATTCTGCCATGTTCCTGTATATACATTATATATACTTAATGCACCAACAATGAAGAAACAATAAATCATAAAAAACTCAGATCTCCCTAAATAAAACACAATGTCAAAATACTAAATTGCCATTTTGGTCTAATGCAAAATCATCCTATTCCAAATTAGTCTCTCATTTTCATCTACTCCTACTTCCATTTTCTATTATTTTATCTTATTTTCACTCTGTCCTCCAGTCACTTTGATTTATGTCCATAATAGGCTTTCACCAATCTTGACTAATGCCAAGCACACACTATAACATCCTCCTGCAATCCAATTATCAATGAAATGGTATTTATATTAGACACGGAAATCTAAACAAACATCGTCTTCATGATTCAGGTTCTAAATAATGAGAAGAATACTATCTTTTGAATTTTAATGTATTAAAGCCTTCTATTCAGAAAAAAGCTGAATCGGCTTCAAATCGTAGACAATCGCACTACCAGTCCGACATCATATGATTTTGAGCCGATTTAGCTCTTCTTCCTCTAAGTAAGCTTGAAATCAATTGAAATTTAGAATTTATTAATCACATGACTATTGAGATCCTCCATCATAGAGATTTGACATGTTTGAATGTTCATATCAGATGCTATTGCAAATTCTTCCCAAATCAGATCATAGTAAGATCATGTAGCATGTGCTGAGCCTAAGATTAGATTTCATGGATAATAGATCAACAGTGTGTTGCCAATTTGATTAGACAAGATGGACAACAGATCAACAGTGTGTTGCCAATTTGATTAGACAAGATGGACAACAGATCAATACAGTGGCTATGAACAGAATGGTATAACGATAATAACAAAAACAGTGTGTGTGTATTGGGTTTTTAAAGACGTGTATCAATCAGATATGATTATTTACGTCTGGGGACCGACCTTTAACGTTACCATCCGAAACAGTAATAATATTGGATAATTTTATAGCATTCACATCCACCATGCAAGTAGTCCAGATTCAGATCGAGGGTCACATGAAAATTAAGCAATTAACACGTCCACATACATATAACATGATGAATGACAACATTAAATACAAAAATACCACAGGATCAGCTTCATTCACGATATCACAAAGAATAACAATTTTCCACTTTGGCAAATATATTAAATATCATATTAGTTAAATAGTATTTTTATCATTGTGTATGTACATGTACATGTTTACACTGCCATGTACTTCATGTATGAATATTTCGTTTTTAATATATGAAAATTCATAATACCCAGCCTGCAGGACAAACAATATATTATATACTGTTAGGCTGGTGAATTAAAACTAATTTCTATCCACTAAAATCAACAATCTTTCAAAAAATAATATCAGCATTTGCAATTTTCTCTCATTTACAATATGTACAAATAATCTCTATAATCTCTGACTAAAACACTGAATAAAAGGCCAGTATTTTGCATATGAATCCAATCATTCTGCACATTGAATAAAACATGATTTTCAATGCCCATTTCTGAAACATCCGTTCTTATTTTTATGGGCAGAGTACAATGTTTTAGACCATTTGTTAGATCTGCGTCGGGGGATCTAGTTCCAACCGGTACATGTTCTTAGTGTCAATGCAGACATACAGGTAACTAAATTATTCATACCCCTTGTCATTTTATGTTTTTGTGTTTTTCTTAACTCAAGAATGAAAGGTGGTCTGGTTTAATGATGGCCTGCATTGAAAACTTTCAGATATTAGCTTTAATATGTCACATTATCAAGAAACATAAGTCGGGACAAATCAATTTTTCACACGCTTCAAAAATTACAAAACTCGATAAGGGTATAAATAATTTTGTTGTTAACTGCACTTGCACATACATTGTTCCTATGCCTGATAGGTGGGGGGCTAGAAGATCTGAAGAATCTATTTGAGTGTGATGGGTATACAGATCTATGGGACATACTGTACATGTCTCTTGGAATCTTTGTCTTATGGTAAATGCAGACATACATGTAGATGTACCTGGCAGACTGGTAGGTAATGAGAATCTATTTGACCTTGGTGGACATGTTGGTCTCTCAGTCTCAGTGTTGATGCGGACATAATTATATGTAGTTGAGTTAGACTGATCAGAAACCACTTGATATTAGATGAGATAGTATCTCATTCTTATTTTCCATGCAGATATACATGTAGGCATGCCTGGAAGACAGGTGGGCCAGAAGAATCCACCTGTCAGACTCTCAGTCTTGGTGTCCAAACAGACAAACGTGAGGGTAGCTGATCAGTGAGGAGAATATGCTTGAGCATGATGGATGTGTGGGTCTCTTGGACTTGAAGACATCCAGACTAGGTGAGGGAAAGCCTACTTGAGCATAGTGGATGTCAAGATATCTCAGTCTCTTGTGTTGATGAAGATATAGGCTTGGATGATTGATAGGTCCATTGATAGGTTAGAAGATCCTATTAGAGCATAGTGGATGCGTTGGTCTCTTGGACTTGGACTTGAAGACATCCAGACTAGGTGAGGGAAACTGAATCGATCTGGGAAATCTCCTTGAACATAGTGGATGTCAAGATATCTCAGTCTCTTGTGTTGATGAAGACATAGGCTTGGACGGTTGATATGTCCATCGACAGGTTACGACATCCTACTTGAGCATAGTGGATGTAAAGATCTGTTGCATAATCTGTGGGATGGTCTTAGTATCCATACACACAAACCCATGTCCTGCTGGAAGGTTACGGACCAATCTAGGGGAAAAGAACAGATAAAGAAAATAACGCATCAACATAAAAAGTACCTGTATGTTTTTTTCAGTCAGAAAATCACACATAAACTACTCCCGTACTGGTACAAGGTGATGGAAAGAATGGACATTTACTTTTGTTCAAGGTATTCATTAATGTTGTATAAAGCAAGAAAATGAACAGGAATGGATACGAAAAGAGTAAGCGTTATAGCAAACAAAATCTCAGAATGTACAGAAGAGAGAAAATATGAAGAAAGAAAAGAAAAAAGTAGAACACTGGAATATAAAAAAGGAGAAGTTTTGGGTATTTGTGTAAATGGAAAATTGCCATCAAACATGATTGCCTTTAAAGAAATTAACTTAAAAGGAAATTTCAACAGCCTGTGCATCATTAATAAAAATAAAGGCAAACATTAAAATGACACGTTAACTGATCTGAACATGATTTCCATATGCCAAAGAATAGGGAATCAAAATTATCTTAACATTGGTTATTGCCAGTCTTTGCTATCATATCAAAAAAGCTAACATTAAGGGCATTTTGTTGGCTCAAATCCAATGGAAACTTCAGTGTCAGAGTGCTTACCTCCCTGCCTGGTCTCCTATAGAGCCAATAAAGATGGCATAGGCATTGACATCTTCGTCTTGTTGCATGACACGAGACAGAACCTTAGGACTGATGCCATACCGATCTAAGTTAGCGTCACTCAGAATGATGACAAAGTATTCATCCGCTTCCTCCTTGGTGATGTCTTGGATGGCCGCCCTGGCTGCTTCTACGGTGTTGTCACCGCTTAGACAGAACTGAGCATGGGCATGAAGATTCTAGGAGACACATGTAGATAGAGAGAGAGAGAGACAAGAAATCATTATGCATCTGAGGATTAAAGCAGAACTGAGTATGTGCATGGAGGTTCTAGGGAGATAGATAGAGAAGGCAAAAATCATTAAGCATTTAAGGATTAAAGAGAATCAGTTGAATTGATTATGCATGAACCATGAGTTCCTAACTTGGTGATATCTTGGATGGCTGCCTTAGCTGCTTTGACAGTGTTATCGCCACTTAGGCAGAACTGAGCATGGGCATGGAAATTCTCGGAAATAGATAAAGAAAAAAAAATCGTTCTGTGCATGGCCATTGAGATTTTACAAAACAAAAAGATATCAGTCAGTTTCAATGAAATTAGCCAAGTGGAAGAAATTTAATTAAAGAATTTTCACATGACAGAGCATCACCGGAAACTACAATGGGTATTTGAATCAGTGGGAACATAAACCCAAACAAACCATTCAAATGTAGAGCAAATGACCTGTGCAATTGTATCATCACCTACTGTATGTGCTATTCCCACAGCATCCAGTGGAATCAATTTTCTGCTGTATCTGCCTATACAACATTCACTCCAATCAAACAACACAGGATACAGATGGGAAATTTTTAAAGGATAAATGGGTATCTACATATAAATAACTTTATACAATATCATCACTTAGATGACTAGTTAGTCAAATCATATTACAGCTACCATATTTTGATAGATGCATAATTTTATCCCACCTAAAAAAACCCCCAAACAATCAAAAAGCATACAAAACAAGAACAAATACATCAACAACAACAACAGCAGCAACAAACAATCAACACAAATGTTAGGAGTCCCATATCTGTTCTAGACTTACCCTAAGAACCTTGAGTCTCTCATTGTTGTTCTTTGGAATCTTGTCTGACTTGAGGAAGAATTCGTCACAAGTCTCTCCAGAGTGACCTACAATGTCATACTAAAAACAAAAGTGGAAACAAAAAGAGAGTATTGTATTACAGCTACATTACTGGCATTGTCAAGAGATTGGTGAAAATAACAGAAGTGAGAGAGAGAGAGAGAGAGAGAAAGAGGAAGAGAGAGAGAGAGAGAGAGAGAGGGAGAGAGAGAGAGAGAGAGAGAGAGAGAGAGAGAGAGAGAGAGAGAGAAAGAGACTGAAGTACAGTAATCATTTTGATAAAAGAGAGATGAACAAGAAAGGGAGGGAGAGGATAGGAGAGAATTGGAGAATGGAAGTAAAAAAATAAAGATTCCCTAATAACACTTTGTATTTGCAATGCACCTGAATTTGAATGCTGCTCATTCATAACATAATCTATATGCATCAATATGATTACAAGCTTTCAAGATAAAAAATCAAGACCAATTTTCAATACCCTTTTGTATTGCCTATACATATAATATTGTCATGAATTATCATGCTAAAAGAAGAAAGAAATGATGATTAGACAGGTTTTCACAACAAGAGAAGTGGAAAGATCAGACGATTTGGTACACTTACTGCAAACTTTTCTTCATAGCCTTCAAACGATTCCATAGCCATACAGATAGCTTGCAGAGTACGATCTAGACGTCCATCATGTCCGTTGAAGCGATACATGCTACCACTCACATCTACAACAAGCCTTAATCGCTTTGGATGCTCCTGTGGGCTTCCCATCTGAGAGAGAGAAAAGAAATCGTAATAAAAAGATGAAACCAAAGAACAGTATTTGTTGACAATGGTATGCTTTTGATTCAGTTATAGAATTTATGATACTAAAGAGCTATCCTCTATCCCTCTATCCATTCCTCTCTACTCTCTAAATATTATATTTCTACAACCTTGCTCTCTCTTCCACTACGCTGTCATTCTTTAATCCTTCTTCTCTCACTCTTTCATGTCATGTAATTGATATGTTTCTTCCTTCTCCTTATTCTATACTGTCTCTCCTTTCCTCTCTCTCTTCTCACTGTCTCCATGTCTGTCTCTATCTCTATCTCTGTCTGTCTCTCTGTCTGTCTCTCTATCTGTCTTTATCTCTCGCTCTGCCTCTCTCTGTGTCTCTATCTCAGTCTGGCCTTTTCTCTATCTATGTCTGTCTCTATCTCTGCCTGTCTCTCTGTCTCTATCTCTATCTCAGTCTGTCTCTTTCTCTATCTCTGTCTGTCTCTCTGTCTCTATCTCTGTCTGTCCCTTTCTCTATATCTGTCTGTCTCTATCTCTGTTTTTTTTTTCTCTCTCTCTCTCTATCTCTATCTCTATCTCTGTCTCTATCTCTGTCTCTATCTGTCTCTGTCACTCTCCCTGTCTCTATAGCTGTCTCTGTCTCTCTTTCTGTCTCTGTCTGTCTGTCTGTCTCCTCCCCTCTCTCTGTCTCTTTCTGTCTTTCTTCCTGTCTCTATAGCTTTCTCTCTCTGTCAGTCTGTCTCTCTCTCTGTCTTTCTCTGTCTCCCTCACCCTGTCTCTATCTTTGTCTCTGTCTCTTTTCTTTGCTTTCTCTCTCTCTCTCTCTCTCTCCAACTATTCATTCTCTTACCTCTGGATCTTGTTCCCCCCTCCTCTTATAGATAGCCTTCTCTCCAGTCAATCCTTCAATCAATTTGACTTCATCTAGATCTCCCGATGTCTGATGCTTGATCCACGAACGCTCTTTGCTCTTGGCCTATGAAAACAAAAGATGATTATCTGGAATTATATTGAGCATAGGTACTAGTCTGTTTCCCTCATAATCGTTGTTGGTTGCTATGTCAGGCAAGCCTCTTGCAAGCTATTGGGTTGCCAATTGCAACTTGTATCAAACAGGTATCATGCATGTAAAATAAGGATATTTAATATTTTCACAGATAATAAAACAATGGCAATGCAATTGAAATATCTTCAATACATGCAGAAAATTTGTAAAATGAGTCATGTAACATAAAGAGTTACAATCTATTGTATCCCTCCAATCAATTATAGCAGAATGATAATTCAATACAACTTTACTATTGATTGTAAAAATATGATTAAATGAAAGAGATCCTTAGGCCGCTGGGCCCTGGCATGTCATGATTCAAGGATCATGTAAAAGCTGAATTTGAAACCATCAAGAACAATTTTATTAATAATAATAATAATATATGTACCAGTAGTAATGTATTTACATAGCGCATTTTCCATATACATGTTCAAATGCACTTTACAAGTCATGCTGTTAACAGAAGAGGTGAGTTTTGATATATTTTTTGAAGATATTGAGAGATTGCTGGTTGCAAAGAAATCTGATTGTATTTATTCGAAAAAAAAAGAAGAAGATCATATGGGCACCTACCTGTAGACTGTCTAGAATGACCCTGAGGGAGGTGACCTGTCTCTTCACGCCGTCTGAGAACCTTTCATAGGTCTCTGCATCGTACTCAGACATCTCAATCTCCTTGAGTTTTGCCTTGTATGCTTTCAGACCCATCTCTCTAGCTGCTTTCCTCACCTAGTTGAATGAATATAAATGTTTGTTTGTTTGTTTGACCTGACTGCTAAGAATGCATGCGTATGCTTGTAAGTAAGCAACCAATGGACCGACGGCTTAAGTCCTCTCTGAGGGACTTGGTAATGAGGATTAATAACTTACTAAAGGGCACTATAGCGCATCGACTAGGTTTCGAACCCTGGACCTCCCGGTTACGAGACCGCTGCTCTACCACTGAGCCATCGCGCCTCCTCACAGGATGCATGATGGCTCAGTGCATGCATGAGGTATGATACCCAGATATATGTACATCCACATGTATCAATCAATTTTTACTATCAGTTAATGTCCACTTATTGGCAACATATGAACATAAAACAGCAGCACCATATTGCACAGGCCCATTACATTGTTGAATTAAACCAATGGAAATGACAGAATTCAGTAGCCAATCGGGTGAATCGGGTGAATCACAGCCTTCATAAACAATAAAAACATTATACAATCACCTTTTTTATGAATCAATATGTACCGATATACTTGTACAAATACAAAGATCAGTAAATACATTAGCATCAGTTTCTATACCACTATCACTATTGTGAAAATTGATGAAGTTTTGATGAAGTTTTGGAATGATCAAAATGAAAAGAAATTGGCTCAGTCTTGGTGAAGATCACATACATGCACACAGAAATGAGTATATGGGCCCATGTACAAATATTTTGTCAAAATCAAAATGTAAAGATTTTTTCTTGCCATATATCAATTTAAAGGGGCGTTTTAAAAGCAATCCTTTTCAGGAGACATTTCTGCCATAATATTTTTCCAAACTGACATACACAAAATGAGAAATCTTACAAATTACAAGAAATCACGTTCTCTCAAGACATCCTGTAATGGTATTGTTTTCAATTATGCCTTGTTTATACAAGAGGGTACTTTAGATTAAGATGAGTGACCTCTGACCTCTTCAGGTACTGCATCCTTCATAGCTTGAGTGACCTGGTGTACGTCATGACCGGCATCCAATCTGAAAGGTCCCCCTATACCACCTAGACCAGCCGTGTCTCGTCCTCCTATAGTTTAAACAAGAAATAAATGTTTTTTAAACTACTGTCCTAAAGATTCAATTGAATGCAATGATGTACATCATGACCAGCATCCAATCTGAAAGGTCCCCCTATACCACCTAGACCAGCCGTGTCTCGTCCTCCTATAGTTTAAACAAGAAATAAATGTTTTTTAAACTACTGTCCTAAAGATTCAATTGAATGATGTACACCATGACCAGCATCCAATCTGAAAGGTCCCCCTATACCACCTAGACCAGCCGTGTCTCGTCCTCCTATAGTTTAAACAAGAAATAAATGTTTTTTAAACTACTGTCCTAAAGATTCAATTGAATGCAATGATGTACACCATGACCAGCATCCAATCTGAAAGGTCCCCCTATACCACCTAGACTAGCGGTGTTTTGTCCTCCTACAGGACTATAGTGTACCTCGATTTTTTTGTTGGTAAAAACTATTGCCCAAAAGGCGACCTTGAAACTGTGCAATTCTCTGAAATTTCATGGCATGATGCAGTTTTAAAAATCTCCAAGATAATATAGCTTAATGCTTACACCCCAAGTAAGCAGCCAAATTGTAATTAATATATTGCATCATGCATCCACTTCTCTTTATTTCTATAAAGCTCATTATTTATTTTCTACGGCTGTGTTGGAACATTCCCCTCTCAGCACCTACTGGCATCTTTTATGTTTTCCATTGTTAATTCCAAGAATACTGCATTTGATCAAACTATTATTAAAACATGTTGATGGCACTGCATTTTGAGAAAACTGGATAGATCACAAGTAACATGTGTTCTTAATTATAATATACATCTATATCAGTGGGTTGGATCACGAAAAATATTAAAAAGATTGAAACAAAACAAATCAAACAAAAACACAAATAAATAAACAAACAGACAGACAAAAAAACAATAATACAAATATAAAAAAGCTGAAGAAGAATTTTCTGGAGATCACATACACTGTAACCATAAGTTTGTATGTACTTTCTTTTCTCCATTACTCAGCTATAAATATTCTTTCAATAAAACTTGTTTGACAGATATGATTAATTTATTGAACATTCAACATACATTTTGCTTGATTCTGTGAATTTCATTCTCTGTCATTACCAAAACTAAACAAAACAACTAAACTAAAAAAAAATCTACATTATATTTGGCTATAACCTGTTGAATGGCCAAAGTATAATAGAAGTATTCCTACCTGTGCCTCCAGCCCATTGGTTACCTCCTACATGAGGGTCATTGGATGGATCAATGTCACCAAACTTAGGCTCTGATATATCACCAACCTCATCCTTGTCGTAGGTGATCTGAACGGAAAAAGAGGAAAAGAACATGAATGATAGAGAGACCATGCAATGCCACCTTCAAAAGGCTGGAAAAAAAAAGCTCAACAGTGAGTTAAGAGGGGAGCACAGATGTGTATCAAACCTAGTAGCTAAAAATTTAATCAATAACCATGAACACTAATTCAGTTTGTTGCTACTGTTAAAGTGACTCGGTAACATTGCCTCAGATTCTGAAACAAAATCCTGGATTTAGCTCATGCTGCAATCATAATTATAAACCTTTAGGTCAATCAGGAATCCCATGAATTTTACAAGCCGATCGCCTGTCTGATTATCAAGATATTCATGATTGGAAATCTAAATCAAATTTTGCGTTTTCCTAACGGTTTTTATAACACTACAGTCTATTGGGGAAAATGAGTATGGTAAAACCGGTCACTCAAAGATTTTTCCTTTTTTGAGGCAATTAATTCATGATATTTTGAAGCGCAATTTTTTTAGGGCTTCAATATTACACCATATCACAGAAACTGATAACACGTATGCATCTCAGATTTAACACTGTTAAACGATGCCCTTGAATAAGCAAAGTTCATTTAAAATGAGGTACATGAATCAAATTTTGTTCAGCTCGTTTCACATTCGCCCAAAGAAAGTCACGATGCTTGTGTTTCCCATCAATGGCAAATATCAATTTTACAGGGCCCTGTTTCATAAAACTAGTTAATTATGACAACTGCCACAGATATATGACAAATCTGCTCACAACCAATCAAATACAAGGATTTCATTAGCTTATAACAATTATCCGATCGTAACAAGTTTTATGAAACAGGGCCCAAATCTTAATCTGATAAATCCTGAATTTCTTGCATTCTTTTAGGCTTAATACAGGAACCCTCCAGCTCCCTATCGGCAATGGGTGAAAAGGAATTTTAAAGATAAAACATCTTAATTATCTCCACATATTCAAACTTACTTGGAGTTTTGCATCCTCGGCAGTACCGATCATTTTATACCAGTCAGCGAGCGACTTGGACAGCTGAGGGCGCCCCGTCTCCCACAATCTCACATGACCACCTGTGTCGACAGTCACAACGCCCTCGCTTGGTGTGGGGGCTGTTAGGATCTTACTGTCAGACACCCATGGTGTGTAGTTACGATGCACTGTGGGACTGCAGGTTGAAATACACAAGAGTCACCACAGTTATAAATGAAAATTTTGATACAATTTCGTCAGGAAAACAAATGTGAAATCAATTTTCCATAGAAAAGTACACAAGCTTTATCAAAATGATAACTTGAATCAAAGAATTAATTTATGATGTTTCAAACTTCTACATGTAGATCTAATATCATACATTTATTAAAATGACTGTTTGAGACAAAGCATTCTATCACTGTGTTTCAAATTTCTACTTAATCATATACAACCTACAAAGGAACTGAAAAAGAATCGGTGAGTAAGCTAATAATTTGTTTGCAAGTTGACAACAGTTGATTTAGTTTGCTCAAAATAAATTAACATTGTTGTGCTGATTAGAGCAGTCTCTTGTCATGCATGTCTACAATTTCCACAGCTTCCCATGGCCCTGTAATACAAGCTTAGTGAATTCCCTGATTTACCTAGCTCGGATGTACATCTAAACCTTCAAAAAATAGGACCTCAATTTTATTTTCAGTCTCCTAATCGACATGTACCAAACCTTCCCCAGTACTGGACATCAAATGACCTATATTCAGGTGCAGGTATCTATGAATATTTAGTCCCCAGATGAATCTTTTCTCATCTGAATCATTTGTCTTTTTTCTGTACAATGTTGTTCTTAAATTGTTTATTTCTGCATATACTGTATTTTGTAACTGGACATGCATTGGAAAATACTTTTCAGCTAAAGGGATAATGAAAATGATGCTGACTGTACGAACCTTGGAATAGGGATATACTTGAGAGTTTGTGAAGACATGTCGGCTATTTCGAGGAACTCGCCAGATGCAGGAACCTTCTCTGCAAGAAATAATGAAGAAAAATTGTGTAAAGTGAAGGTAATCAAAGGTGTGTTACTTTTGGGGACACTTGGACTACCGTGTTAAATAGGCAATTTTTGTTATGTAATCAAATTTAATGCTTAAATCTTTGTTCAATGCCTCGTTACAAATTATTTTAATTTAATTTATTCAATTCAATTCAATTGTGCCATGGAAATCGCATCAAAAAGGCAATGGCTTGCAAAAATCACAGCGATTCCCTTCTTACAAATAATTGTATTTCAATAGTCAGAATGCGAGTTACATAAATTACGTGTTGTGAGGTAGGACATGCCATAATGTTTGTCCTACCTAGCAACAATTAATGTAATGTTTCTGCATTGTTTTACAGTTAACTGTTTTTGTGAGTTTCGTGGAAATAAAATGAATTGAATACATCCATAAGAACACTGTCTAGTTTATTAGCTATAGTATATAAATTGTTACAATTACAAGTTTAAAGGTATAGACCAGTTTTGGAAACGCCCCTCTCTCAAAAACATGAAATGGAAGCTCTCATTACCAATCATGTGAAAGAATATGTTTTGACTAATACGTGATGATACAAATTTTGCCGGGAAAGTCGGGAAACCGCCTACGAATTGATATATTTGGTAAATTATTATATCTATTGGGACCAAATAGATGTCGCGCACGTGGTCGCGTAGTCCCATATACATCTTTCTGTGTACAGTGCTTGTAACTTTACCAAGACTGGGCCAAATTTCTTATCATTTTGATGATTCCAGAACCTTGCAGTACACACCAATACTTATATGCTAGATGATCAACCTTTTCTGATCGATTCCACAATGTTTCTTTCACAATGCAATCGCATGACCAGAACTGGGGGATGTTTCACAAAGACTAAGATCGACTTTAAGTTGGACTTAAGTATAGACGGTCGTTCATGCCATTGTTTGCTATCATTATTTACTGGCATTGGTCTCTCAAGGGATGTACAAATCATGGTAAAAAATCTACAAAACTTTTTTTTTTGATAATTCATTATTGAAGGAAAAAATATTATCTAAAGATTATAATTTAGAGACCAATTGGGATAGCAACTAATGGCATGAACGGCCTGTGATACTTAAGTCCAACTTAAAGTCGATCTTAGTATTTGTGAAACACCCCCCTGGTCTTTCTCTTTAATCACTATGAATCACAATCAAGTGTAAGCATCATCAGAATAATTTTTTTCTTCTTACCATCTGGGAAGAGTTCCTTTGGAACCTGTTTGCTGTTCAGAACCCTGACAACCTGGGCGGAGTCTGGTAGAACCACTGGGTTACCCGTTGTGGCTGCTGTACTGGTCTTCTTGATCAGGGATGTTAGGGGGTCGCGGAGGGCACTCGAGGGCTGGTTCGGGTTGGAGGGGGGCGTGGTGCACTGTATACATCTACAGAGGACTGGAGTAAAGAAAATAACGCAATTCAGATCAACTGTCAGCTAAAAGAGTCTCTCGCTACTTTCATGCACAAAAATATTAATTTTACTTGAGAACCAACAGTTTGTCATTTTCTGAACGTTTCTTCTACATGTACTCTTTCTAGCATATTCTATCAATCTTAAAATGTGGTAAATGATATGAAAAAAAACAAAACAAACATTTTATATCTAAGAGAGAGAAAAAGAGAACAAAGAAGTAGAAGTAGAGACTATTGCCAATACATGATAGAAAGAATCTTGAGAATGCATTCTAGGGCATTTTAAATAGCACTTAGTAGTGCCAATACCAATAATGCTCAGATAATGTAAGGGTTCATTGTAAGGAAACGCATTACACTGTTAATATTGTCCTATAGCAGATTCTTTTCAAAGTCTGCAACTCGGTTAGAGACAGCAAAAATTTCTAGAGAGTGCAGGAACGATTCAAAGAGACCGAGAAGAGAGATTAAAATAAGAAGGAGAGACAAAGAGAGACAGACACAGAAGATCAATCTATCGATGTCCCATGGTTTGGAGGCCGTTGGGGCGACAATGAAATGGACCTTGAGACAAATGTTCCATCACTTTCTGTCTTCAGCTAGTTAGCTGCTCAAATTACATTCTTGTCCACTAATTGATGTCATCAGCCCATGTCCTAGTTAGTCTTTCTTCTCTTATCAGTTCCTCCTTGCAAGATGGTGTTTCCCCAAGCTATTCTTCTATCTAGTTTCACAATTGTTATGAGATGATCATGTTCCCTGATATAACTCTCAAATATCTCTCTCAATTTCTTGTTGGGCATGTGCACAGTGTAGTGGATATGCAGAAGCCTTCTTGTTCATTTCATCTCAAAAGCAGACACAGATAGACAGACAGACAAACAGACAGACGAACCCTTACCTGTAGATCAGGGAAGCCAACAGCCACAGCTCCATAGCTCTGAGGATCAGCCATCAGTCTGTTGGGAGCCTCCATGTTCTCTCCTATGACGGAGCTTAGATGAGCCTTAGACAAGCCTGTATGAGATACCTTCAGGGGCAGACTGGCTGATGAGGGTGAGTTATCACTATCTGCAACTAAAAACCAAATAAACAGAGGATAAATTATTCATAGATTCATCATCATCATCATCATCAGTTACAGACTGAAAGGGATGTTGTCACTAAATGTATTTTACTAATAGACCAGTTCACAGTTAGCACATGTCCCAAATGACCCCGAATGTCCACAGATCTTCAAAACATGAAGCGGTCCCACTTTGAAATAATCACTCCTACAGCGATGGACGTGCTACATAAATAGCCTTTGTTACCCCTTTTCAAAGAATACTTCCACCTGTGTATCATGGAGTGCACTGCTTGTGCATAAATGAATAATGATTACATAACTTTCATGAGCATGTATCCAGTATTTTGTCCCCGTGTATTTCAAAATTTGGTCTGCAATGACCTTTATCTGCTCATGCTCAGACTGCAACTATGAACTGGCTTATTGAGCCCTAGAAATGGGGTGTTCCTGTATTAAACCTACGGGTAATAAAAGTATTTAGTAGTCAATGGCTCAAAAAATTAACATTTACATGTACACTTATTAGTGCATTTTAGAGGCTTTGTGTTGACAATTTGAATCAGTATTAGGCTAATGTCCATTGACACACACAACAGAGTTCAAATTAAGATATTCTCTGTAGGTATAAAAGACGAGTATCACCCATCAAAAACATATTTTGTAGCTTTTATGCAAAAGAAAGCAATGTAATCTTTGCACAAAGAGTTCAAATTGTAGTTTAGATTATAATAGACACAACTAAACAACACTTTTACATATCATATTCTTTGCCTCTACTTTTTGTCTCATTATGATGAAATCAATTCACATGACTAGAGACTTTTACATGTACCTGTATCACCGGGGTTTGCATCAAAGATGGCGTGAAGCTGACTGACAGGGGCATCAGGGGAAGGTCGGGTCATCAAGTACTTCCTATATCACAGCCAAAGAAAGATATGAAAAGTAAAATTATGAATACATAGATCCTTCTTGATATTCGCAACAATCTATATTGTATTTTAATTTTGGCACAATGTTGCTCAGATATTGTCATAGACATACGTGTACAATAGTAGAGCCATATATACATTTAAATCTAATGAAAACAGTCTATGACCATGTACACTGTATTCATATAGTACATGAATGAATAGTGTATCATGACTATTCCATTTCTTCAAGATCTTAAAGCGGGTCTGCACTAGTTTGGCCAAGAGGGATTAGAGCTCCCAGCGTGGTCACTGACAGGTGGTTATCTCATCAAATCTGCTCTCAACTAACATAAGAAAAAGAGGATCATGGGGGACCATCGGGCACCGCTTAGGCATTGTTTTCTATATAGAGGGCACAAGTAGCTACAAGTAGTGCAGTGGGGCTTTAAAGAAATTTTGTTTTGATGCTTTCGTCACAAAGTATACAACTTTTCTGTGTTGGATTCTAATATTCACTTAGAAGAGAAGATACATGAATGATGTTATATTCAATTTGAAGTTATTCTGAATGTTGAAAGCTATTACATGGTTTAAAGCTGTCATCCTAGGACGCGAACGTCATTCATTAATGAACGGGGATTAATGAACTAGCACGTCATCATCACGAACCTGTCTGTCTTGGCTTCTACCATCAGCCAGGCATCGGGAGAAGCAAGTTGAAGAGACTTGATGTTCATTGGTAGATCGACAGTATATGCCTCACCATTCAACACATCCATCCATTCCACTTTGGATCTGTGGAGTATAAGGGACAAAAAAGAAATCCTCATCATCCTTACGATCATTAATGATATCTACATAATGACCATCATCATCATCATCACTGTCATCATTATCATCACCATCATCACTGCCATCATCATTATCATCTTTGTTATTATTACCATCATAATAACCATCATTACCAGACTTAGCTTCATCTTTATCATTGATGTTAACATTGTCATCATCATAATCCTAATCATCATTATTAACATCATTCTCCTCCCCCTTGTCATCATCATCATTATTACACAACCATTATCATCATCATCATCCACATCATTATCATCATTGTCATCATCAGCATCATCAGCATCATCACCCTCCTCCTTCTTCTTCTTCTCCTCCTCCTGCTCCTCGTCATCAAATATTTCATCAAAAGAGAGATAAGTCGCGACTCACCCTCCGTCTGTGTAGAAGACCAGCCAGTTTTCATGAGCAAACTCAGAGCACATCTTATACTGGTCCTGCTGGTTCCCACTGGTCATGGTACGTCGGATGTTGGTAACCGTCTCCTCCAGGACGCCTGAGGTGTAGAGTCTCCAGACGGAGCCAGCAGAGGGGTCAATCAAGAGACTGGTATGGGACTGAAGAGAACAAGTGTGGAAACCTTGTGATAAAACAGGGATAGCTTGAATCCACTATAAGATTTGGTATCGTATTCTCAACCATGTCACTGTTATGTTGGGGAAAATGATGATAATTGTCATGAGAAATTTAATTTTTGCAGAGTAAACACTTATTATTTGTACCTGCACAGGTGTCTCTTTTAACTATACATGTAAACTGCCAGCTTCACACAGGTATAATCCAATGACTTGTTAAAATTTTGATTATGACGTAGACGACAACATATACTGTAGTTTTCAGAACACAAATTAATTTTTATTTAGTAAAAAACTAGATGGAACTTCAACTGCGCGCAGTCGATGATGCTTCCGCCATAGAGCAATTTTACAAACCAAAATGGAAGCAATTTTTAAAATTCAAGTTTGATTGTAATCCATCTGTTGGTTCTAATGATAACGCGATCACGAGCTATTTTAGGATACATAATGAGCCCTGTGACCTTTGACCTCGTGACCCCAAATCTAATCAGTTCATTGGCTCTGCAAGATACATACATGACCCAAGTTTGGCGGTAATCCATCAATCGGTTCTTGAGATAATGTGATCACAAGCTATTTTGCATACATAACGAGCCCTGTGACCTTTGACCTCGTGACCCCAAAATCTAACCAGTTCATTAGCTCTGCAAGATACATACATAACCCAAGTTTGGCGGTAATCCATCAATCGGTTCTTGAGATAACGCGATCACGAGCTATTTTTGCATACATAATGAGCCCTGTGACCTTTGACCTTTGACCTCGTGACCCCAAAATCTAATCAGTTCATTAGCTCTGCAAGATACATACATGACCCAAGTTTGGCGGTAATCCATCAATCGGTTCTTGAGATAACGCGATCACAAGCTATTTTTGCATACACAATGAGCCCTGTGACCTTTGACCTTTGACCTCGTGACCCCAAAATCTAATCAGTTCATTAGCTCTGCAAGATACATCCATGACCCAAGTTTGGCGGTAATCCATCAATCGGTTCTTGAGATAACGCGATCACGAACTATTTTTGCATACATAATGAGCCTTGTGACCTTTGACCTTGGACCTCGTGACCCCAAAATCTAATCACTTCATTAGCTCTGCAAGATACATACATGACCCGAGTTTGGCGGTAATCCATCAATTGGTTCTTGAGATAACGCGATCACGAGAACGGGACGTACGTACGTACGTACGTACGTACGGACGGACGGACGGACAACCAGAAAACATAATGCCTCCGGCTACGTTGTAGCGGAGGCATAAAAATAAAACTGAACAATACAGTTCCATGAATTTCAAATTAGAGGCTTCAGAACACTCAAATTTTCCTGCAAAAAAAAAAAAAAAAAAAAAATAACAAAGTGAATAGTAATGAAATGTATAGCAATTATTTAAAATGACAAACAGAGAGTTGAAATACAAGCAGTCCTCTTTACAGATGCAACAACGACAATACCCTCGATTAATCAGTCAAGTTGTACATACCTTAGGGTCATTGAGAACGACCTGACCCTGAAGTGGACCACCGAGGGCTGCTAGCTGAGCTGGTCGGTATCCAAGATATGGGAATACATCATAGAGGTCTAGGAACTGGATGGATTGGCCCAGGGGCTTCATGCTGTAAAGGCTGATGGGGTTTCCTACACAGACGTGGACCATCTCTGATGTCTTATCTGTAGAAAAATACAAGATATACAGTAGAGGTGTTGTGGTCTAGTGGATAAGTCGCCGTACTGTAGATCACAAGGCACGGGGTTCAAAACCCAGCCCAACACTAACGTCCTTTGGCAAGATGTTAATCTACAGTTGCCACTCTCCACCCAGGTGCTAAATGGGTACACGGTAGGATGCGAACGTTAATGTAGTATGTTCAGCATTGTG
The DNA here is from genome assembly GCA_037976565.1 of Mesocentrotus franciscanus. NCBI lineage: Eukaryota > Metazoa > Echinodermata > Echinoidea > Camarodonta > Strongylocentrotidae > Mesocentrotus > Mesocentrotus franciscanus. The sequence continues at coordinate 29,955,949 of CP137678.1, read as the reverse complement.
AGCAGCTGTAAATTGGTGCCTTGCCCCTTGGAGGGGAGAATGTGTTGTGTACGGGCGAGCTTGAATCCGATGTAATAACATATCTGTAAAGCGCTTAGAGTATTAAGCGCTATATAAGTGGAATATTATTATTATACCAGAACATCCATTGGCACAATAATGTAATGATAATAATGATTTTCAAACTCTCTTCATTCTTCAATTAAAAAACCCCCACATATATATTGTACACACATTAAAACACTAGCCTAGTGAAGATAGACCTTGAGTATACTGAGGTTCAAATTTGTTGAAAATAAGAATTCATCTGCTATAGGATTATGACAAAGTAATGGGGAGATTAACAAAAAGACAATAACACAATTTTCATCTTTAAATCAAATTCTGGAAGGCTCTCTTCAGTATTTATATGTCAATAAATATGACTAACAGCATATACTACCATCAAAATTTGTATATGCTTACAGGATGGTTATCACCCTTTTTTAACCTTCCATTGGTTCATTTCTTTAATCTAAAAGAAACTTCACAATATGACAAAAAATCATTAGTTTACACACAGGCATCATTCTTGGCCAGCACACAAACCTCACATTTGCATCTGTATTATAAACTGATTATTACAATTCAGTTAGATATTATTGAAAACCAATCTAATGCCATTTACAGACACCATAACTTGACCCAGGGGCGGATCCAGCCGGCGGCAAGAGAGGGGGCCGAAAAAGGGGTCCACTTCGTGCCAAAATTTGAAAACCGTGCCGACCGATTTTCCACTCAGTGAGCAAAAATTTTTTTTTTTTAGGCCTCAGAAAATTGAAAATTGGAAAATCGTGCCGGTCGATTTTTCGCTCAGTGGGGTAGTGATCCGCCACTGACTTGACCTACCTTTAGTAACAGCCACATCAGTCGGTATGTTCATCTCATTCATGGGTAGTTGCCATGATGCCATCTGCTCGTTGAAGTTAGAAGCTCGAGAATCCACCCTATCTAGCTTGTGCTCTCTTACTTGGATATGTGCTGGGCCCTACAGAAATAGTAATAGCAATTGCATAAATGCATAAAAGCAATTATTTGATACTTTCCAAAAACAAAACAAGAAGACGATTAACATTAATTCCAATCAGAGTGTGTGATCTTTGGCAAATTGTGTTGACAGAAGTTTTAGTACATTCCTCCAGTCCAATACATTAAATTTAACACATAATCTACATATTACACCTTACACTTTTTGATGACAACAGCCCTTGACATTAAAGTCTAGTTTGCTGTAACCGTTATCAAATCTACATTTAATGCATTATTGGACTCGGATATATTTTTCCTGGATATTAATCTTTTGTGTCACTGAAAATGAAAATGATGCAGCCTACATAGTCTTTTGGCACGTAGAGTATCTCATGAATTAACAAAATATGCAGGGTGTGACACTCATGGTAGTATACACTCATGACATGAGCCTAGACATGCCGTTTATTCTCGCAGGATATTTCATACAGTGAATTGAACAGTTTCACAAGTGAGATTTGAAATTTTATGAATCTTTCAAAGAGAATGTCAAAAATTTAATTAAATAGCAGATAGTCATCACTGATAACTGTCACTTGATGAATGGTTTTGCATAATAATCCAACAGAAGCAACAATAACTTCAATTCTTTAAGCGTTATTCAGACACAGAACCTCCATCCAACCTACCTTGACCCGTAGTTTCTTTTCTTCTACAGGACACACCATCTTTCTCTTGCTTGCTCCTCGATCACCGAACAACCATCTCCCTGTCAGACTGGCTGGTGGCAACGGAAACCTGTAACCATGGTAACACAGATGGCGATGATGATAGGTTATTTTATGAGACTGGTATAAAATGATTCAGTACTACAGTACAGAAGATGCAAAACTGAATGTTCCATTAAACTCTATATATGCCACACAAATTATCTCTGTGTCCCACACCATATTTATCATGAGATAGATAAACCAAACTTTAAGATTATTGAACTGTTTCTAGGTCAATTACATGTAATACCCAGGCTTTAGCATGGAATTAATGCCTGCCAGGTACCCATTTACCTCACCTGGGTTGAGTGTGGCAAAACCCAGTCTGGTGATGTACCCACTAATCCATGACACCTCACGACCCCATGACAATATTCATAAGGACACAAAGGAAGATTTCTTTTAACATATTTCCTATGGGAACAAGGTGGCTCCTCTATTAAATATAATCTGGATTTATATAGCGCTTAAAGGTAAAGACCAGTTTTAGAAACGCCCCTCTCTCAAAAAAATGAAATGGAAGCTCTCATTACCAATCATGTGAAAGAATATGTTTTGACTAATACGTGATGATACAAATTTTGCCGGGAAACCGCCTAATAATTGATAATTTTGGTAAATTATTATATCTATTGGGACCAAATAGATATCGCGCACGTGGTCGCGTAGTCCCATATACATCTTTCTGTGTACAGTGCTTGTAATTTTACCAAGACTGGCCCAAATTTCGTATCATTTTGATGATTCCAGAACCTTGCAGTACACACCAATACTTATATGCTACATGATCAACCTTTTCTGATTGATTCCACAACGTTTCTTTCACAATGCAATCGCATGACCAGAACTGGTCTTTATCTTTATCTGAAACACCGTCTCTAAGCGCTTTACAGATATTATTATCCCGGTCATCAGATTTATTCACGCACAATGTGCACCATCTCCACTCCCTGGGGAGTTTTCCTACCATATGGTCACTTTGAGGGAATATGGCAATTACTAACACAAAGGCTTTCGTCATCCCACCAGGTCCCCATTTCTCTCTGGATATGGAGTGGCAAATGTACATTAATGCCTTGCCAAAAGACATTAGTGCCTCGTCAGGGGTCGAACCCACGACCTTTGAATTTCAAGTCAAGTGTTTATAATACTCGACCACGACACCTCTATTAAACCTATAGGAATTAGAGTATTCAGTGGTCAATAAGTTGCATTCTCTTTTCATATTTTCTCTCAAATCAGTAATGCCTTGGATGAAATCAAGATAAAATTAACAAATAATTTATGATTTGCTCAGACTCTCAGTTGGATTTTGGCTTTATGTTTATAGACTTCTAACTTGACTTTGTTTCACAGGATCCTTTTATTTCACAGAAAACAAAAACTTAAACCTTAATCAATTAAGCTTACAAGAATAATTTTACATACCAAGACAAAAATCAATGGTATTAAAGTAAACCTAAAAGTCTTTCATCTTTCACTCTCCCCTTCTAGCTCTCCATGCCTCTAAACTTTAGAACACTCTTTACTCTTCCACATTTCACAATTGGTAGAATGTCATCACTCATCCTTTCACTTCTCCATCTTTGGATCCATCTCTCTCTCCCTAATCTTTACTAATCTTTACCTCTACTCCTGATTCAATCTTAACAAATTGACTGGGAAGATTTAGTCATAACTGCTTATGTTTTTCAACCATTGTTGTTATTCATTATTACATTAAAAAAATAAAATAAAGAGAAATTAACTATTTGAGTTCATTTTTCTTTTGTACATTGATCTTTGTTCTAAATAAGGAATTCTAATGACAAAACAGAACAGGACAGATTTACAAGCAAGCAAATTTGAATAGAAAATTATATTTTATTCAATTATTTATTCATTTGAACAATATCAAAACATAAGCAGTTACGAATAACATTGACAAAAACAGAAGTTTCAAAATTGTCAATTTTATTATTGCAAATTTCTAGTAAATACACAGAGCATAAGTTATCATAAAGGTCGTGAATCTGTAATCTCTCTCTCTCTCTCTGTTTCCCCCGTCTGTCTGTCTGTCTGTCTGTCTAACTATCTATCTGTGTCTGTATGTCTGTCTGTCTTTCTCCCCCATCTCTCTCCCTTTCACATTAAATTTCACCCTCTGATACTGTTTTGCCCTTTCAGTTTCAATCCATTAACTTTTTCAATTTTCTCAGACACTCACAATTTCTCCTCATAATGTTTTCCCTTGTTACAATCGATGATATATTACATCTAGTTTAAATACTTTCTATCATTTAACCATTTAGAATTATAATGCCCTTTCAGGATAATACGTAATTTACCAATGCCCCCATGCACATGAAATAATTGCGGGTAGCTACATGACTTAATGCCCTTCTGGCTTTCGACTTACACATCTAAAGAATGTGACAAGAAATTCATATTCAACCTAAAATTAGTTTGTGCTAACATTGAAAGCTTACTCCTATGGCATAATCACTGAAGTGCTTTGTTCTAAAGCCACCCACACGCTATGCGACCTAACTACGATCCGATTTTGGAAGAATTTGCAATAGCATTTGATACGAAAGCTGACAGAGGATCTGAATAGCCATATGATTAAGAAAATCTAAACTTCAAGGAATTTCATGCTTCCTTGGAAGAGGCACAGCTAAATTGACTCAGAATCGTAGTAACGTCATACCAGTAGTGCGATTGTCTACGATTTGAAGCTGATTCAGCCTTTATTCTGACTAGAAAAGTTTAATGCACTAAAAAGTCTTGTTGTTAGTATTCTCATCATTATTTAGAAGTTAAATCAGGGAGATGATGTTTGTTTTGATTTCCTATCTAATACAATTGCCATATCTTTGAGCATCAGATCGCAGGACGATCGTATATTAATGCGCACTGGGCTGAAGACATTATTCCTGAGATCATTGGCGTAACCCTGTCCACAAAAAAGTTTGTAGAATATTGGTTTAAATCCTACAAACCATTCCAAACACAATTTCACAATATAAACATGAAATAGTATAAAAATATGTTACACACGGATGTACATGTTTCTATCGTTTAGTAGGCGCAAAGGTCTGTATTCTAGTAATTCAATCAAACCCAATCCTGGGTCTAAAATTACGTTGAACAACAGGAAAACTTAGACTACAGACTAACTTCCTTCATTATAGTTGATTTGGGACAAAAGTCTAAGCAAGCGTTGGGTTTTAATGTTAGTAGAATATGGGCCATACTATTCAATTATTACTGCTCAATATAATGCAACATAATTTACAATTTTTATACTTGCACTGATTCTCTGAAAATTATATCTTATCCCAATAAATGCAGCTAATACGATTAAATACTTAAATCCAAAGTTTCAAATCTTGCAAATATAGTCTTACAGAGGTATCATGATAAAGGTCTGCCAGAGACCTCATTCAATCAAAATATTCAAATTTTTGCAGCATGCCATTGATGATATCTATTGCAGGTACATGTAGTATTTGAATACTCAACATTTTGCCTGAAATGCCATGTTTCATGATGCTAATATCATATGTCATCAAGTGACCATCTACTATGTGGTTTAAATAATTCAGAATTACTTTATGGCAGTTTCTCTGAATCTGAAGTTCTATGACCATAACTAATACAGTCAAACTTGCATTAGTGACCACCTGTATAGAAAGACCACCTGTCTACAAAGACCACATCTTTTGCTTCCCTTGAAAATGGTTTCTGATCGAAACATGTACTAAAGGAACCTGTACGTAAAGACCACCTGCCTATAAAGACCACTTTTCTTGTCTCCCTTGGGTGGTCTTTATAGACAGGTTTCACTGTATTAGCTTAAACTAGATTGATGGCTTACTCTTTGGCTAGTTGGACATTAGCTGTACTTGCTCCTATAGGAATGCCATGTTTGTGAAGCGTCTCAACCACCTGTTCCCTTATCTCGTTATTGTAAGCATCAAAATCAAAGACGTTCTTCACCACCTGAGGGAGCCCTTCATCTGGAAACCTCTGTAAGAAAGAAAGGGATACAAACTAATCAAAATAGTTGAAAAGAAAAGATGAGGGATTAAATGTCTAATAAATATAAAAAGATACCTGAATATATGTAAAATTTGCATAATGGTCACTATTCAGTATCTCTTAGGACCATTTGTTTTCCATTCAAAAGAATATGTGCCTCAAAGCTTAAGTCTTGTAATTCTCAAAGCTCGCTAACAAAAGAATCATGCTTAATTTCAAAGTGTATTTTCCCTTAAACTGAGATACATTATACAGTTGAAACTCATTATAAAGAGCTCTGATATAGCGAGGTATCTGTTATAACAAGGTAATTTTGCTGGTCCAAGCTCTTTATATATATATATATTTTTTTTTACCCTGATATAACAAGATTCCTGATAACACAAGGTAATTTCTATGGTCCCAAGGACCTTGTTATAACGAGTTTTCACTGTACTGCAATGTAATCTTAAAATGTACAATGCATCTCATCATAACAATTACAAACTATAACTGAAATAACACCCCAAACAAAACACATATTGTAACCCATTGCCTACTGGAACCGGGTGGTCCTTGAATTAAAGGGCAAATCCAACCCTTGTAATAAGTTGATTTGTATGAAAGCAGAAAAATAACAAACAGAATGGCAAAAGTTTGAAATGAATCAGACCAATAGTAAGGAAGTTATGAATGTTTGAAATATGAGATTACTAAGTCTATGCGAATCTCAAATTGGTAGTTTGGTCAGTGGATTGTGACGTAGGACGTGGATAACTCTCCCATTTGCCGTGTACAAAAGTATCATTAGTTTCTGTTTTTCTCGTAAGTTCCTTCTCCCTTGGGGCACTACTCAAAATATATTATAGGTAGCATATTATTATAGGTCCTCTAAAAAGAATAGACCCTCCTGAGCCATGATTTTGTGAAAAATTTAAATTTTAGTCATTTTATATGTTGGAACAGATGGGAAAGTAGTCCGGCACTACATCACATTAACATTACCGCTTCAGCCAATTTGAAGTGCCCATACGTAGAGTGATTAAAACTTTCAAAAATTGATAACTTTCATATATTTAGTCGGATTAAATTGAAACTTTCATCAGTTTGCTTCTCTGATTTTTTAATATTTTTTTAGAGTAGTTGTCTATTTTGGCTTGGATTTCCCTTTAAAGATAAAGACCAGTTCTGGTCATGCGATTGCATTGTGAAAGAAACATTGTGGAATCGATAAGAAAAGGTTGATCATCTAGCATATAAGTATTGGAGTGTACTGCAAGGTTCTGGAATCATCAAACTGATAAGAAATTTGGCCCAGTCTTGGTAAAGTTACAAGCACTGTACACAGAAAGATGTATATGGGACTACGCGACACTCGCGCAACACGTGCGCGATATCTATTTGGTCCAAATAGATATAATAATTTACAAAATAAATTAATTAGTAGGCAATTTCCCGGCAATATTTGTATCATCACGTATTAGTAAAAACATATTCTTTCACATGATTGGTAATGAGAGCTTCCATTTCATTTTTTGAGAGGGGGGCGTTTCCAAAACTGGTCTATACCTTTAAGTCTATGGGAATTAGAGAAGTCAGTAGTCAACGGGTTCACAAACCTGTAGATGTTTGACCATGTTGACGACCTCTCTGGTAGAGTAGGGGTAAGCAATGAGACCCTGGTCTGCAAGGGACCTCAGCTCACTAAAGGCCAGGACTAGCTTACGTAGGATAGGCTTAGGTACGTCAGGACCGTAGCGTTGTAGCATAGCCATCTCTGATTCTATGTCAGGGTTGTCTATGGCATGGCAGCTGAATATATCGCCTGGATTCAACGAAAGGAGGGTAGCCATTGTGAAGAGATGCAAAACAAATCACTTGGATACAATTGTAGGGTCTTGCCTACTTACCTAGAAGCACCTAATAATAATCTTGTTTAGACTGACAAAATTTGTTTCATATTGCCCTATTTGACCACAAATACACATGCAATATATATGAAAATGTTCATAATAATCAGGAGAAAACTGTATTTAGTCAATTATTACATTGCACCATCTATCCTTGATACAGACTGGCCTTCTTTAATATTTGAATTTTGTCTACAAAATGGGAGTTTAGGAAATGCTTGTCTTTCCTCAATCGTCAATCGACAAAGTCTGCCACCCCCCAAAAAAGACAAAAGGTATAACAAATACATAACGTTCTCATGCATTTACTTATATCAAAATCACTTTGAACTTTCATCTGAATCTCTCCTTCACTGTCATGAACATTGTTTTATTCAATACCTTAAAGATACATATACATGTACTATATAATATGAGTCTATGATAAGAGTCAAAAGAAACCTTTTGATGTAGGCATGTAAATAATTAACGTTTTCCAGAAACTAAGACAGGATTAGGCATTACACTGTATTTCAGCTGCATAGTACAATTTATAAATCTAAAGCAATACAAATAGAGTGTAATATTTATGAAAAAAAAAAAAAAATGGATTCCCTAGTGACGTTGAATCGTAGATGAAGTCAAGTCATGAAGTCATAAAACGTAGCTTACCTAATGATCCAAAGAAGTCATTGCCAAGGAACGGGAAGCCAGGTCTGTTTGCTAGAACCATCATACTGAAATCAGGGTGGGTGATTATGATGTCATCAGATGGCTGCATCCCGGATTGGGCTGGAGAATGGAAAAATTTTATTAGTTTGGTCCTCAATATCCTCCTCCTCATCGTCCTAATCATCTAATCATTATTACTGTCATTATTACTACTACTATCATACTGAAATCAGGATGGGTTATTATGGTGTCATCAGATGGCTGCATCCCTGATTGGGCTGAAGGGATGAAAGACACAATACCAAATGATAATCAAAATAATGCTGATCATCATAATCTTGAGAACTGTCAACATCCTCTCCACTGCATGTTTGGCATACAGTATTAAAGCACAACACTTTGAGGTCTTGCTCACAAAAATTCTCATTATTTTCCTAATGATGTACGCGATGTCTGTTAGTCGAACCAGTAACTTTTCTTCTTCATAATAAATTAGGCATGCTTGACAGAATTTTATTATTTCAGTTACATGTATCAGTATGAAATGTGGTGAGGTTATGCTATTTACAACATAAAAGTAGGTTTAACTAAGCGAGCCTGAAATGTGACGCAACATGTTCAAAACCAAATATATTCTGTACAGTGTAAAGCCTGAAAAAGTCTGGAATACACAGATAATAGAGCATGAAAACAGGGAAAAGCCTGAACACCGGCATCCTGAATAATTATGAATAAAAAACAAACAATTGACAGGAATGTAGCCAGATTACACATAACTCAGGTTGCTGGGACCCCTATATCTTCAACATTTTCAACAGGCATGTTAGTTCAGTTTCTGCTCCTTGCCAGCTTATACTCACCTGAGACGATACGTCTACCATCGGCTAGCATCATCTCACCACTCTCTACCAGGGCTTTGAGAACACACGTTACATGGGTAGGGGCCTTGTCAGCTTCATCTACTACCAAGATGTGGCCGTCTTTTACTGCCTTCACCTGCAGATGGATATAAAGGTATCATTGGAGCAAAACTTAAACAAGTACATGTACATATACAGTAGGTTTACGGTTGCACCATGTGAGAGAGGGGGAGGATTGGGTAGTCCTGAAAAGGATTGTCGGTAATCCTTAGAACTATAAGCTCAAGAAAGATTACCAACAGTCTTTTTCAAGACTAACAACAGTCCTTTTCGGGACTACACACACACTCAAGAAAGATTACCGACAGTCCTTTTCAGGACTCCCCAACCTTCCCCCCTCTCTCACATGGTGCAACCGTAAACCTACTGTATATCTACATCACCAACAAGCCGATACTTATAAGCAGCATCTAGGTACATGTACATTTACATAAAAATATGTCTATCATATCGTTATAATGAATTCTGGTTAATTATTTGCTTATTCTTTTGTATAATTTGCATTTTCCCACTTATTTGTAGTATCCTATATCTCAATAATCATCTCCATATTTGCAATTGTAATTATCTCTTAAAATTCTACCCTGCTATGTAAAGCGCATAGAGACCTCTTGAGTATCATGCGCTATATAAGAATCTATTATTATTATTATTTCCCAACTAGGGTTGTGGCGTGCGCCTGTAATCCAGCTAACAGTGGAAGTTATAAACTGATTCAGCCGAGGACGCAGGTTCGAAACTGAGTCACGTCTTTCGGATGGTGACGTTAAAGGTCGGTCCCCAGACGTAAATAATCATATCTGATTGATACACGTCTGTAAAAACCCAATACACACACATTATTTCCCATTACATCTTTTATTTATTTTGAACACATATTTCCAATGGGCTTCATCCACAGTTATCCTTGGCTTTAGAACTATTAGAATTATTATTTGACTTGGGATGCTAGAAAGCATACTGTACACTTGCAGGAACACCCAAGAGAGTATGGGTTCACTACCATGATAGCAAATACTACCAATAAATGTTTGTATCATTAACAGCTGGACGCAGAAAGCCAAACTCAAGAAAAGGTAAGGGTGGAACATTAGGAACATAATGCTTGTGTTGAACCCTTCTCAAAGATTTTCATGAGTAATGACATGCATAAATTTGAACCGATCTTTCCAACTCCTTATCTTACATGTACATACATGTTCAGAAGAATGTATCTCAGTTGCCATAAATATACATTTCACAGCAATCATTAATCTCCTGTAAATGACATTCTTTTCTTCATATTACAGTCAAACCTGCTTTAGTGACCACCTGTCTACAAAGACCACATTTTTTGTTTCCCTTGAAAATGGTTTCTCATTGAAACATGTACTATAGGCACCTATACATAAAGACCACCTGCCTATAAAGACCACTTTTTGTCTCCCTTTGGTGGTCTTTATAGACAGGTTTCACTGCATCTTGTTTATTCAAAATCTTCTTCTTGTGTACTTACCAGAGGGGAGTCTTCATACACTATGACACCATCTTGTACATTGGGTTGAAGAGTTAGAGTCTGAACAGTAGTGTCTCTGAAAATAAAACCAGACCAAGATATTCATAGACATGAACAACTTTGTCATCTGCATGATCATTATCATCCTCCTTAATGCCATCAACATCTCTCACAATTATGTGCAATAAGGTTTCAAAGATGTACAGAGTATCAAAAATAGGAGTTTGTGAGACAAGTTTTGAACCATGGCTCCTTTCCTTAGCGTTTATCTTTGATAAAACTAATATTTGATGCTATAACAAAATTCATAATTTATAAACTTTTTTTTAATTACAAGATGGAGGAAAGGCTTTTCTGTGTCCTAAAAATTAGATACACCATGCCATTCAGGAATCAATGACAGATTAACAATGTACCTGTAATAGGAATTTCAGAACAAAGAACATCATCATAATATGATCAAAATCATTTTATGGCTACTATTAACATAATAATCAAATAACATTAGTCATCAAGCATTACTAGTATAAGCATCATAAAAGGAAATATATTTAGTACTAATCATAACAAGGCATCACGCCAAACCACCTGTCTTCCAAAATGCTTCCCACACGTGGTAACAGAGGATTTACAACTGCTGCTCCCAAACTGTGGAATAATCCATTTATATTTCCATATATATGGAAAATGTGCTATATAACTGCATTATCATTATCATTATCATTGGCGAAAATCATCCAATGACGATGGAAACGCTATTAATCTCAACAACAACAACATTATCATTTCATTATCATTATTTTTAAAGTATATGATTTCAATACATACCTGTGAAGTTGTATATACTGTCTAGGTCTGTTGAGTAGATGTAGGAATCTGTCTACCAGTTTGTTCTTGCCGACGCCCTGGTTACCCACCAACAAGAGATGCTCTCTTAGAGTGAAGTCTTTCAGCATGTCCTCCATGATGGCTAGATGCTGCAGGAACATGAAGGAAATGGATACACAAAAGTTTCACAATGAACACAAAACCAATTGTAACAAGTGCATCCAAATAACCTATACTGAACAGTCTTAAAAAACATGCTTAAAGATACAGTTGAGTTCTGGTCATGCGATTGCATTGTGAAAAAACGGTGTGGAATCGATCAGAAAAAGTTGATCATGTAGCATATAAGTATCGGTGTGTACTGCAAGGTTCTGGAATCATCAAAATGATAAGAAATTTGGCCAAGTCTTGGTAAAAGTAACAAGCACTGTACACAGAAAGATGTATATGGGTCTACGCCAACATGTGGCATAAAAATGTGGTCCACATTTTTAAGCTGTAACATGTCATATTTAGAATATGAGGGAAATCAAGGAGCCGTGCTTTTCAGGAAACATTTTTTTCTCTGATGTTCTTCCGCACCAACATAAAAACAATGAAAACGCTAACTAATTGGAAAACGACACTCCTCAGGATTTGTATAAATTTGTGTAATCATGCTCTTACTTGATCGCACTATGTGATCACATGTTGTCAACAGAACCAGGTGAAATAAGCCATCCTGCATGACTGTCAGAATATGATGCACATCATTTAGTGCAACTTTCTTACATCACTGCATGACTGAAATGGAAACTTATGTTTTTTTTCTATTTTCAGCTTTTCGCTGTCATAATTTTAAAATAGATTTCCAAATTTACTTTAGGTGTCCCAATCCTCAAGTGAGTTTGTCAACAATATTGAGTAGATTTAATCTTACCTGTGGATTCTCATAGAAGAGTGTATCAGGTACCATCATACGATTCTCTGGGTTGTAGAGTGCCATCTCTGTCCTACCAATGCGTAATACATTGTCCTTGATCTCGGCTGTAGAAAGATATTAGGAAAAGTATAAATGTATCAGGTACAAACAAATGTAAAGGGTAAATAAATATTTGTTCCTTCAATTTCAGTTCATTCTACTTCACTAATGCTACAGTGTATTTTGGAAAGGTGTCAAGCCCTATCCTTTAGAATGGGAAATTCAGTAGCTCAGGGCCCTGTTTCATAAAACTTGTTATCAATAACAAATTACAATAACTGTTATAAGCTACTGAAATCTTAGCATCTGATTGGCTGAGAGCAAATTTGTCATAGAAATTCAACATTTGTTATTGATAATAAGTTTTAAGAAACGGGGCCCAGACCGAACAATCTCAGGTAGACGTTGAAGGAGAGGTATGTTCTGTGAAATATACTGTCCATTCTATAATATCATATCATATCATATGTTTGTCCTATATAATGATGTCTGACATAAGTCTTGAAAGATTTATGAAATAAAACATGTAATTTTCTTCAAATAGCTGGTTTAAATCATCTTTCCAGATACACAACCTGCTTGGACACACAAGGTCTGGGTAAACTATATCTTTGAAGATGTCTTGTCCAGAGAAAATGGTTCTAGAGCAAATGTCAGATCATCCCATACATACTTGTAGTAGCTTTCTCTATATCTTCAAAGCTGTGTGATTCCTTCGCTGGAGGTACTACCCCAGCATCCTCTAGGGCTTGTTCCAGGGACTGTCGGGCAAGTGAGGGCAGGAATCTGAAAATAAAAGGTAAAACGATGATAAAATGAAATTATAATTTTGTTTTGATGGTTTAGAAGAAGTCTGTCATCTTGAAATTATAAAGTCCCTAGTCGTTAAACTGCCTGGAGGTGTGGGGACTAATTCTGCACATGAAATGCATGAATAAAGATCACGTTTCTGTTATTTAATAAACTAGATGTATGTACGAGTTCCTAGCCCATGACTTAGTAAAATGACAGTCATGTTTGTTTGTAAGTATTTCTTGTTTATGTGCTTTGTTTCTAATTAAAAGGCGCTTATAAATGTAATATAATATAATATTATTATTATTATCATTATGTCGGTCTTTGAGTAAATTATTTGTTTTTAAAGATTTCCCGCTAAATGATTCCTTAGAAATAAACATCAGTACAAACTTTAAAAAAAAATTTCATATCGCTGTCTGTTTATGTCAAGCCTGTAAGGAATACATTACAAGCGTATGAATGCCGCAACCTTTACAGGGGGGTAGCAGGATGCAGAATATTGTTAAGTGGTACAATCTTATTTCTACAAATTATTTGGCAAACTGAAATACATCTAGATATTAGAAATCAATCTGTCTGGGCCCCGTCTTATAAAGAGTTGATATTGATCGCAACTTATTTGCGATTGATATCAATTGCAACTTTGTACATAAGAGATAGGAGACTGCAAAACTTGCAATCAATTTGGATCAATCCCAACTCTTTATAAGACTAGGCCCTGGATTGCTAGTACAGTTCTACCTTGAAAGACAAGCTTTGTGTACAGCATCATATAGACCTTGGTCCTGAAAGTGAGCTAGCCGGTGAGCGATACGGATCAGGTTACGGGTTGACAGAGAAGACGCTACGGATTTTAACTGAAATGGAATACAAACAAGATAAATATGCCAAAGAAATAAAAGAAGACTTTGCTGATTCATTTCATTCTCATGAAGTCGGTAGGATTAAATATCACTGCCATTTCTTCAATACTTGTATATATATGTTTCACCTAATATGAAATCCTGATTTCTCGTGATGAATCTGTATGTAATGAGAAACTGCAGAAAGTTTTTTTCTTTCAAATTGTGTATCATTTAGCACATGTTTTGTTTGCACCAGCAATTTTCACTATGGAGCATCATACATAAACAACATGTAAGTATTCTACTGACGGACTGATCAACTTAAAGTCTTCACTTATCTTTGCTTAATTTAGCTATCATACATTTAACTGAACAGTCTTTAACATTTGGGGTAAATTATGCTGATTTCTTTAATTATCTTTTATTGTTGTCACAACTTGAGATTTTATGTAATCAAAGTTTTTGGTACTACTTACATTAGGATCTGCTGCATGTCTTAATCTGTGAGTCAGCTTGAGTATGGAGTCAAGACTATCAGTAGGAGCATTAGGTACCTAGGAGATAAAAACAACAAAGTGGACTTTAATAGGAAGATGCAGCTCAATAAGATAGGGAGAAGAAGAAGAAAAAAAAATCCCCCTTAATTACATTTAGATTAGGTTGATTTAGTGTTATTAGAATGTCATATAGGCTTTTCAGCAAAATATAAAAAATGAAATCTTCTTTAGAACATACTATTTTAATAAAACATAGTAGAGATTCTCTATACAAGTAGGTCACCATGGTGAGTTAACAATTGAAAGCTTCTGGTATAAGTATCGCTGTGGAAAAGGCTGATGAAATATTCTTTGATCAAAAGAACCTACATATAGTGTTTAGAAGATTGGGTAAGTAAAGAATTTTGAAAATAAACAAGCCACACATTGGAGAAAAGCGATGGCAAACTAAGAGGAATTGGAGGCCTGGTGAGGTTAGGGGTTAAGCCATTACGTACCATCCCTTGTATAACTGCCATTTCTTCAGCCATACTCAGTGGTTTAATATGATGATACATGAACAGGGTGAGTAGTTCTGGATTAAGCCATTACGTACCATTCGTTGTATAACTGTCATTTCTTCAGCCATACTCAGTGGTTTAATATGATGATACATGAATAGAGTGAGTAGTTCTGGATTAAGCCATTGCTTACCATTCCTTGTATAACTGTCATTTCTTCAGCCATACTCAGTGGTTTAATATGATGATAAATGAATAGAGTGAGTAGTTCTCGATTAAGCCATTGCTTACCATTCCTTGTATAACTGTCATTTCTTCAGCCATACTCAGTGGTTTAATATGATGATAAATGAATAGAGTGAGTAGTTCTCGATTAAGCCATTGCTTACCATTCCTTGTATAACTGTCATTTCTTCAGCCATACTCAGTGGTTTAATATGATGATACATAAATAGGGTGAGTAGTTCTGGATTAAGCCATTGCTTACCATTCCTTGTATAACTGTCATTTCTTCTGCCATACTCAGTGGTTTAATATGATGATACATAAATAGGGTGAGTAGTTCTGGATTAAGCCATTGCTGACTACTGCTTCCGACCTGAGGAGGCTCTGCCAAGGCAATGATGCGGAATGATGGATGTATCCTCATGATGGATCTGAAATAAAAATAAAACTGTTGGACTCAAATATTTGCTACACTTTTAAAGAAGTGGCACGTTTTCTTAATGAAATGAAATTGAAACAAAATTGAAACAAAATGTTATAAATCCATCATTTACATTTACATGTATTTGTTCTTTGTCACTTAAAACAGAGATTTGAGAATTAAAAAAAAAAAAAAAAATCCTGCTGACATCTTGACCATATAAAAGCAAGTTTACATCTTACAACGGCCACTGACAAAATTTAGAGACTTTGGTAGAAACCGCTTTCTACGCACTGTTTTATTATTATTATATTGATGGGCCCAATAACAAAATCATAATACAAAAATACCACAGTCTGAACAACAAATCGTCAGGACACCCCCACACACACAGGCACAATCAAACTCAAGCAAACCGTTGGATCAAAGTTTCTGAGAGAAATCAGAAGAAAAGAAATAGTTCGAGGTGGGGGAGGAATTCAAGAGAAAGTCTGACAATTAGGAACAAAAAAATACATGTAAAAGTAGCAAGGGAAAAGTAGAGGACAAAATAAGAAAAACTTATATAGAATTAAAAAAGAAGAGGTGGCAGATGGAGAACGAGGGATGATAAGGAAAGAAAAAGGACCAAAAAAAATTGTCAATTTGACATACTTTTCTGCTAGCTCTGCATCTGAAAGACCGGTATCCTGTTTCACCTGCTCATATCTATCATGGCGAAGTAGTCTTGTGCCATCAAAAAGGGTCACCTCTCTATCATGTACCAACCTAAATGTATATGGACATAAAATGAAAGGTTTGGACAATCAGTTAAAAAACAAAGCTATTTCATAAAGCTATCTTGATATAATTTATCTCACTTTATATGAGAGGAATATGACCGAATATAATAAACTGGACATGTACTATAAGGTACAGAGCTCTTTGTAGCTGGTAAATGTATTTGATACAAAAATGAATACAAGAAATTGAATAAACTGCTCTGAGCAGATTTTTCTTCCCCTTTAAAAGCATAATTTGAGTAGAGAAAGGATTAATTCACTTGTAGTTAATGGCATATTACAACATGGTATTTGGACTCGGCCAAATATATTGTAAACAATAGTCTTCAACTATTATGATGCTTCAAAATTTAACAAACATGCACCACAAAAGTAATTTTGTGAAACAGCTTTTTCAATCACAGTGCTTTTACAATGTGAATACTGCAAATACTTACATAATATAAACAGATAATGTGTCATTTTAACTTCCAGAAGACAATCTTTGCTATGTCCAACAATGTTGAATATGATATCCATTTATTGAGTGGTTTGAACCACTTTTGTAACTGATATGGTAAATGTAAGTTCGCAATTCCCTTGCAATAAGCTCAAACCATAAATGAAAATGACATCACCAAAACACTGACCTATGGAGTACAGTTAATGTACTAGGGTTCACTCTATGTAACCCATCCAGAAGTGCTATACTGCCCTCTAGTGCTGCCTTGACTAGAGGTGATAGTCTCCATGCCGTGTCACCATTCACCTCTGTGATTCGCTGCTGTAGTAGGTCACGCGAGGTCATGTCCTGCAATATGACAAAAGAAGAATATTTTTCTTTTTTCAATTGCAGTCGTCTTCTACACATGTCTCCAAGATAACATTTGTTTCCACCATCTTAGCATTAGTTTTTGAAAGGAAAAATTGTATGCATTTTCTGAAAGAAAACTGGAACATATGACAGAGTGGAAACTTATTGACAAACAAAACCCTAACACTACCATGAAGCAACACCTATTAGACTTCATCTTGTTTTCATCAATCAATATCGATCTATTTGGAAAATAAAAATAAACATCCTTTCAATCTATTTTTTTAAAAGACAAGCAAGAGGCACAGACAGAGAGAGGGAGAGAGGGAGAGAGGGAGCGAGGAGAGAAAGAGACATACAGACAGACAAGGAGAGGGAGAGACGGAGAGAGAGAGAGAGAGAGAGAGAGAGAGAGAGAGAGAGAGAGAGAGAGGAGAGACAGACAGAGAGAGGGAGAGGGAGAGAGAGAGAGAGGGAGATAGAGAGAGAGGAAGGGGGGGGGGGAGGGATAGACAGATAGGAAGAGAAAGTCTTTAATACCTGATACAGCATGACAATCTCTGAGTTGTAGCCAAGGTTCTCTGCAAACTCTTTTGCTAAGACACTCTTTCCACATCCCTAAAGAAAGAATTTAAAAGACACGTTATAAATGTGAAAAAAATTCTATACCAACATGTTTGACTGGATGTATTTTAGAACAATGGGTTCACGTTATTCAAGAAAATCAAAACAGAATGTTATAAAACAAAAGAAAAGAGATCCAATGCAAATCATTTTCATTTATCTGCTCTTTACACATGTGCCTTCAGCGAGGACTGAAACAGGAACAGAAACATTTACATCAGTAATGTACATGTGCTATATTCATGTACATGCAAGGGTGCACTTAGAAGTGAATATACAAAACAAAGAATTGTAAGTGAATGACATCAATCAATTTACTTTCATACACCACAAATGATGCTGGGCCCTGTTTCATAGAACTTGATATCAATAACAAGTTACAAGCTACTGTTATAAGCTACTGAAATCATGGCATCTGATTGGCTGAGAGCAAATTTGTCATAGAAATTTAGCAGTTGTTATCTAGATAAAAAGTTTTATGAAACGGGCCCCAGGCTTAACTCATATCACATCACATCACATCTTGAGAAAAAAAATGAACCGGTGAACGAGAAAGCGTGAACGCTTACCTTGGGACCAACCAAACAGAAGTCGCCTACAGAATGTGACATGATCATATCAGCTAGCAGACCATCATGCGTTGCTGTTGAGATGTATTTATGTAGGACATCACTCTGCTCTTTAGTGTTGATGCCACGTGGAACCTGAAGCAAGAGATAAATATCCATTCATAATAATAATGCTAATAATACTGATACCAAAAGGGAAATGGTCCTCAGTTCCCATGTGCACGAGGTCATAATTCGCTGACGCAAGATTTGGTGGAAATATCATTAATGGATGTATAAGTCTGCAAACAGCAAACCCAGAATCCTATCAAGAAATACCTCCTAGTCTCTCAGAGAGTCTTTGGGTGAGGGAAATGTAAGATAATGACTTTTCCATATGGGGCGATTGATGGAAAATGCATAAAGCTTGTTGGTCATAAAACTGAAGGCTTTTCCTGGTGACTGACAACACTTGCTAATGGGTAAACATCCGAATGGTATCGAAATCCCCATGAGAGCCCACTTCTATGCATCTTTAAGAGCTGCATATATAGAGCACACATACATGTACACATTATAATGTAGATGTGGCCTATCCCTCTCAAGCAAAGCTCAAGGCACTTACAAAGTCCTTCTATTACCCAGGCTTTACTGAAAATTGGCAGGTTCTGCCAAACTCTGAAATGTCTCAAAATGTTATTGCATAAAATCTGCTTTTGATTGTTTATTTACATGGTTTTAAAGCTCATACCTCATGACTACCCCATCAAGCAATGTTGATTCAAAATCATGTGAAATAAATCTAGCTAGCAACATAAATGTTCTTAAATTAGAAGGAATTACAGTTCAAGACATTGTTTTCTTTTGCATACATTCCCTTACATGTGATAATTCATTTCTCCAAAATCTAAGTAATGTCTAAAATCGAATTAAAAGCTTAGAATAGTTTGTTAGTAATTCATTTGATGTTATTTCAAATATTACATGGTATTGCCTGTTGAATATGTTTCTTCTATAAAAGCAGAGGAATCACTGTGCAATGTTCACCTGTATCTGACTAACTTGACCTTCGACCTCAACACTGACTGTTGCACTGAGTGCTCCACTCTGATTGGTTGAATGGATACCTGCTATCCTCTGACTGGGAGGCTTCTCAAACTTCTCTGGCTTCAACTCAAATTTCTGTAAGAATTTGCAAAACAATTTAATAAATAATTGATAATCTTAACATGGTTGGTTGGTGGGGGTGCGGCGGGTCTAAATACCAAGGTGACAGTGTCAGGATGTGAATTACGAATTGTCTGGATTACCCCTGATTGTATAAAGAACTTAATATTTACTATATTTCAATATTTTTCAATACTCTTTATTAAACATTTATCACATTACGTGGCAACCTAATCTGTATAACTAACATGTTGATTTTTAAAAGGTATTTTTTAATGATTTGTATGTTAACGTTACGTGCCCTGCACGGACCATTAATCAGGTCAAGTCCTGAGCATTTCTTATTATACCTTTGTCATAATGTCTCTGTTCCTTTATTGCTGAACTATCAATAAAGTGATGTTCCAATCATTTCTTCCTTTAGTGATTATCTAAGGACTTGGAAGGGAAGAGAGTTCTTAAAAAAATTTCAAGCATGGCTTCAGTAGATCCCAATTCTTTCCTGAAATATTCCCTCTGCCACATCATGAAAAGTTTTAAAGATTGGCAGCTTCATCGTGAATTAAGAGAGCTTGAAATCCATTGTGTTATGTTTAATATTATTTACATAGCTTCTAAACTGCAGGTAAAGACTCTTCAATATTTTTCTTAAGTCCTTTATTGTCATCTTAACCATTCTTTTCATGCCTAGGAAGTCATACAAGAAGGCATTACTGGTTAAAGTGACACATGGGAGATATTTTCGAAACATTTTTGCCTGCACATTTTATCACAATACTCAGTGTGTGGTAACGAAGCATGTAGATTCATCAACTTGAACCATAATCTTCAAATGTAGAGGCGTTGCGGTCTAGTTGATACGTCACTGGACTGTGGATCACATGGTTCTTGGTTTGAGTCCCGCCACGGCACTTATGTCTTTTGGCAAGACATTAATCTACATTTGCCCCACTTCACCCCGATGAATGCTTGAGCGCCTTTTCATGGTAGCTCGACTAAAGACGGGATAATAATATGATTGCAGGGCCCTCAGGGAAAACAGTATTTATACTGATGAGGCTACCCTGGGTAAACAAGACATATTATTATTATTAATGAATTGTGTAATGATCAATACCTCTAGGGCATCTAGAACAGATTCCTGTCCCTCTTTGCTCAGGAAGACCTCATACGGGTAGAGCTGATGAATCAACCCATGAACAGATGCTGAAGGTACTTCATTCTGTATGGCAGAGAACAAATGAAAGAGAGGAATAGAGTGAGAGAGGAAGAGGGAGGAAAGGTAATGAAAAACAAAATCATAATTAACATGGTGTAGTGACAAAATGAAATACATATAGAAAAAAAATATCATAAACAAAATATTTCTCAAACCTGAAACATTTACGTGCATGACATGTTTGTGAATTTCTGATTGCTTCGTATTGGTGAGAGTCTCATGCCACTAAATAATTCAATCTTAATCTTGTATAACTTAAAAGTGTTATAATCAGGAGTTGACCAAAAATATCAACTGAACTCAACACAATCCCTTAAACTATTGGTTTGTGAAATCTTAATGCCATATTTACCCATTTATCAATAGACTCACCAGAATTTGAACAATATTTGAGAGATTATCTAGAGGGAAGTCAGGCAGACCCAAAGAAGCAATCTCTTCTGATCTCAATGTTGTTGCAAAAGATAATAGTTGTGACAGTCTGAGGAGAAAGAGAAATGTGGGGGAAAGACATAGTCATAAGATTTCTTTTTCAATATGGAATTTGTAGAGAAAAAAAATAATGTAAATAAAAGCATGACCCACATATATAGAAACTTGAGTTAAATACATTTTTAAATCACTATAAAGAAGAATGATTCACATATATTTATTTTGACAAACAAAAGTGCTATACAAATGTGACTATTATTATTATTACTATAGAAAGAAATGCAGCACTGAGCATGTACATATAAGGTACACTTCAAACAAAATTGCTTAAAAATGACAACATCATACTAACCTTTCTGAAGGAACAGCACTCCCCTCTTCTGATAATAATTGTAAATGGTCCTAGTTGGTGACATTAGATGAAACAAAATGAAATGACATAAACTGATTTGTAGCTATAACAAAATTATCACCCAATCCCAATAAACCCATTTCATTATTAATACTGTCTTTAATAGTTACCCACTGTAGTCTCATCAGCACTGATACTATTCTTTCGAACGGCCCTACAATCAGATTACTTCCCTGGTTTAGACTGTCTAAAATAAGGGCCTCATTCATTTTACCTGGGTGGATTGTCGCACATAAGGAATAATGTCGTGCCAAAGGATGTTTAATGTGGCGTGGACTCAAACAACGTTCCTTTGATCAATAGTCCCGTGACTTATCCACTAGAACACGACACTTTTACATTCATATTCTAATGACATCCATCAAAACTAAAAATATATTTTAAAATCACAAAAGAATTGATACTTTTTTATATTTCTAAAGCCCAACACTGATCATGATCACGCATATTGCTGTAAAAGTTGAGAAAGTGCTTGTCACTTAAGTGCGATTGTCTTTCTTAGGCTAGTCATGATTCATAAAATAAAGCAAAACTCTGAAATTGCAGAACCGAATCTCACCCTGAATGCAAGTGGGTTCACATCTCTTGCTTGGAAGCGAGATCGTAGGGGTGGGTCTAGGGGATTCCCCCTGTACTTGGGGACTGGCAAGCCTAGTGCAATGACACGGAAGTCCTCATTCACTCTGACTAACTTCCATCTTTCTAGTTCTTCTTTTGTGTGGTCCTAAAGAAAGTAATAATAAATATATGAACAGAAAGGTGAATCACTGAATTCATTATTTGCAATATTTAAGGCCAATATTTAAGGCCAATTCAAACGTATTAGGTCATCTGGGGGGTGTTTCACAAAGATCTTAAGTTGAACTTATCTCTAAGTTGGACTTAACAATTATGGAAAGCCATTAGCATCTTTGAAAATATTTGTAAAAGTTATTTTAAAAGGCATAAAATGTTGATTCAAATCATTCATATTTTCTATTATCAAGGAGATTTCATGTTCTTGATGTGGAAAATATTTGGATTTTTGCTTTTTGATATATTTTTTTAAAAGCCTATAAATGGCTCTCCATAATGTTTAATTCCAACTTAGAGTTAAGTTCGACTTAGGATCTTTGTGAAACATCCCCCAGGTATCCCATACGTTACCAAGTATTGTGGAGATCTAAACATAGATTGACATCCACTGCACATATTTTAGCATTCTAGGTGGAAGATAGTTTCCACTTTAGGTCTGTAATTTAAAGAGTAGCCACAAGCCTGTGCTTTGACTTATGATTTAAAAATGTACATGTAGCTGTACTTTGTCTTTTCATGCTTAAAATAATCCATTTATTATGATGCAATAATTTGTGTTTGTAGAAAGGAAAAATATTTTATGATACCCTATCAAAGTCAGCTGTAAAAACTTAATCTCTGTACAGTGAAACCTCAGTATAAAGAGATCTGATATAACGAAGTAATTTTGCGGGTCCCAGCTCTTTATATCATTTTTTTTTTTAACCCAGATATAACAAGGTAATTTCCTTGGTCCCAAGGACCTTGTTATAATGAGTTTCCACTGTACATGTAAATATCTACAAAGGAAGATCATAATTTAAAATAAAAGTGTACCAATCACCAAAACATGTTATCTCTTGATTCAATGTTGCTGTACTGTGGTCAAACTATGAGCTTCAAACATTACTATTAAAAAGAGATTGTGCATGTTAAGTACATTCCCATTGAATAGTAAAACGTCTTGTTGAGTAGACAACTGAACGCACCCGTACACACTCACATAGAATAGGGCTCGCACGGAACCCAAGTCCGACTTGGCTTCCCTGTGAGCCCTACACCATGTGACTCAAAAAAAATTTTACACCTAGAAAATTACTAATTACTTTAAATATCATCTATGAACAGTAAATTATCATACATCTTATGGAAGAGTGTTTTATCCCAAATCAGTTGGTATAATTTTTGTGTGGTATGTGTTCACGCTTGTATGTTGGGATTAGCGGAGTGAGAGAATGAATTGAATGTATCAAATGAAATGCATTGCATATGCTTTTTGCAGAAGCAAAGTCACACACGCACAAATGTTCGTTGATATTTGGTATTCGATATTTGATATGTGCGGCATGATTAATTTTGGTAGGGATGTTATTTGGATCTGCAAAAACCGATTAAATACCCAAATCCCAATGGTTTTATTTAAACATCAGATAAGCAACTTTGGCGCAAGTCGATTTTTGCACTCTCGCAAACAATGCCTCCTGTTCATCCAAGCGTGAACACATACCACACAAAAATGATACCAACTGATTTGGGATAAAACACTCTTTCATAAGATGTATAATAATTTACTGTTCATAGATGATATTTAAAGTAATTAGCAATTTTCTAGGTGTAAACTTTTTTTGGACTCACATTGTACATGGGTTTTACGTTATCCTTTATTTTCTTCTTACTCCTTAACTGCTTACCTATAGAAAACCAGGTACATTTTTTAATGGTTGATTTTATACATTTTGCTTAAAACACAAATGTTTTTTTTAATGATTGGTACACTTTCACAAATAGGAAAAAGAAAAGAAATACTGGAAGCTCATTCACATACATGTATCAAGCATGTTTGGAGCAGTGAAAATCATACCTTCAACAGGTTATCGTAGCGTTCACTGGCAACCAGAAATCGACCATCTTCCAGCTGCATTTCTCTGTTCTCTAAAAGGTTGTTTAAGACTGGTAGCACATTCCTCTCTGCCTTCTCTATGCCTTCTAAAATCAATACCCTGCCTTCTGTAGCTGCTCGGACAGCACACTAAGAAAGGATAGAGAAAATTTTCATAAATCCATTGTGACTTAAAAAATAACATGCCATTATCCGTCTAAAAAAATAAAAATAAAAGGATGGGTGGGAAGAGAGAGAGAGAGAGAGAGGGGGGAAAGGGGGAAAGGGGGTATGGAGAGTGGCAGACAAAACAGAATAATTACTTGGTGGTGGTTGGTGGTTATTTTACCTGACTGCTAAGAAAGCATAAATGCTTGTTAGTAAAAGCAGAATAATAAAGTAAACTAAAGGAATTGATTAAATGAAGACTATGAATAAAGGCATCAAACTAACTTCTGTTTTCAGGGGTCATTTCAAAGACATTGTCAAACAAAACAAAAGAAAGAAAAAAAGAAGAAACGAAAACAAACAAGTGAAACGCTCTCGGCGGTCTCACCTGCATTACGCAATTCGATATGATGAAAAATTGAGGTTGGGACATTATTTTTATAGGCAGGGTGGTCCATTTGCAGACCCCCGAAAATAAAATCCTCTGAATATAATAAGCATTTTGAAGTACATGTGGCTATTTTTAGCTAGACTAGCTCTGATCTGCAGCAGTGCATACCAAAACCACAAGTTGGTCCATACATTGGCACACTGAGTGTGTGTCACTGAGTGTGTGTCCTGATAAATTTCTAAAATACAAACTTTAATTTGTACACAGAGGCTCTTTTATGGACTGTTTCAGATTTTGTTTTCTTCTCCCCTATATATGTCCAATATACTTATTTAATCTATTCATTAAGATGTAAACAGGATCTAACTCTCTCTCTCTCTCACTCACTATCTTTCTCAATCTCTCAGTTTTGTTACCTCTATTCCTAATACATGCAGTCATGATTATTATGAGATATACTCCAATATATATTATCGAAACATCAATATTGTCACCTAGCTGTAACTGATCATGTACATACTAGGCCTGGGATCGAATACTAAAATTACTATTAAAATATTCATGGGAAAGTGCTCGAATGATTTGAATATTTACTTTCATGAAATATGAACAAATGACAAAAAATTATTTATTAATTCTCATATTAAATTTTGAGAACATAATCCAAGTCTACTGACCTAAAATGACCTTTGACCTTGACTTTGTGACCTGGAATTTGTGTCACATGATTTGTGATACTTGATAGCCCTTGGGTACAAGTTTCATGGAATTTGAACAAACACTTTTGAAATTATGCTAAAATTTCAAAATCTTGATGTTGATGCCACAACAAAGTCTAAGTTTCCAGACCTGAAATGACATTTGACCTTTACTTTGTCACCTAAAAGACTAATAACATGATTGGTGATACTTGATAACCCTTATGTTCAAGTTTCATGGAATAGGAATGTATACTTTCAAAATTATGATAACAATTAAAAAATCTTAGCCTGATGCCACAACATAGTTAAGTTTGTTGACCTGAAATGACCTTTGACCTTGACCTAGTGGGCTGAAATTCTACTCACATGATTGGGGATACTTGATAACCCTTTAGTCTAAGTTTCATTGAATAAGAACTTATACTTTCAAAATTATATTACAAATTCAAAAACTTAACCTCAGGTTAAGTTTTTGATGATGATGCCACAACATAGTCTAAGTTTGTTGACCTGAAATGACCTTTGACCTTGACTTTGTGACCTGAAATTTTCCTCACATGATTGGGGATACTTGATAACCCTTTAGTCCAAGTTTCATTTAATAGGACCTTATACTTTCAAAATTATATTAACAATTCAAAAACTTAACCTTAGGTTAAGTTTTGATGTTGACGCCGCCGCCGCCACCGAAAAGCGGCGCCTATGTCTCGCTTTTTGCTACGCAGGCGAGACAAAAAAGGAAAAGGAAAGGGTAAAGGAAAAGAAAGAGTAAGGAGAAGAAAGGTTTCCTATGTTTGTTCTTTTATGGTGGTCATTTGGATACTTTCTATTGCTCAGCCTTTTATTAAGTGTGAGAAAGAGATCTTTATAATGTTCAATAAGACAAAACTGCTCCTGCAGGAATGAATGTATGCCTTACCTGATCAATGTAAAATGCTGTACTTGATTTGATTTCTCTTCTCTGTTTCAAGTCTGATTCTGTGGTATCCCTAGACAGGGCCATGTACTCCACTTCTCGCTTCGTCAGTTCCTGAATGCCAGACAAAATAAAGACTAAATTAGAGGTGGTATTAATAATAGTGAAGTCTTATATAGCGCTCATGACAGTCTGGCACATTGCCACTCCTGGCGTTCCATTATCATTACCCTGGCTTTAGCACAGCTGCTGTTACGGAGCTCAAGCATTTCAAGGAACTAATTCCTGCCAGGTACCCATTTACCTCACCTGGGTGAAGTGTGTCAATTGTAGATTAATGTCTTGACAAAGGACATTGGTGCTGCGACAGGCATTCGAACCCTGTACCTTGTGGTTCACAGTCCGAGACTTAACCACTGGACCACAACACCTCTACATAGACAATGCACAATGATTCACGGTAGACAAAGAATTTAAGCTGGTAAATACTGACGCACAAACACGTTTTCATGTAAAATGAGTGACTAAACCACTCACATGCCACACAAATAGCCTCCCTGTGGCACATTGTATTTGTCATGGGATAAATGTAGAAGAATTAAAGGCTTCAACATTATTTAACGTTACGACTGCAAGAAAAATCTATACCGTTGTTAAAAGGGTAATTTTGAAAAGTCACTGTCATCATTCTGTCCATTAGTGTCTAACGGTATTGTTTTGTGCAAAATTGCACATATGGCAGAGAGGCGAAGAAAGCAATCAGAGTGTTTTAATTTACTTGTATGGAAAATCTATGACTGAGCACATAAAATTAAAAGCCCATAAGTAGCAAATTCTACCACATAGTTTTAAACAACTTCAAATCTTTAAATATCCATATTTCATTTGCTAAAGGAAATCTACTTCTCTACTAGTTGAAGTTCACAGAATAATCTCCAGGGACCATATTATGAAAAATGATATTATATTTAATGTTTAGGAAAATTATTTTAATTATCAAAACAAATTGAAAATGTGTGGAATAAACACTTTTTCTCTACACCTGTGTAAACACATATGCTGCATGCCTTTGCACAGCCAACAACCAAAGATGTGTCCTATTTTTGACCTGTAATATCAACAAATATTGTATTAAGAACATCTCCAGGACAAGTGCTACTTGAGCATTAGATTTCAAGTGCATTTGGAGCCTTGAAATCTTGTATATTGTTATTACTATAAACTATAAATAACTTTTGAGAGTACCACCCTGGTTTCCTTTCATTTAAAGTTCTATAGAAACTACTAGTAATTTATTAATAATTACTATTCAATAGGAAGCTGTAAGCACCACTTGGCAGCAAATTAATGTTGTTTTTTTGTTACATCTAAGTACACTGCACGCACACTGATATCGTAAAGATCCAATATCATTCTTTTGAAATCTATTCAAATTTCTTCTGTTATTGGTTTACTTCTACTTTCCTTTTCACTGTATGGCCATTACTACAGATTAACTCACAGCCGTTCAGGTTTCCTACAGGTCTAAAGGATTACACTTTGTCTCCTCAAATTGGCAACAAGTATATGTATTTCATGCTCTTTCATAGTTTGAAAAAGATAAAAATGTGTTCCAAGTGAACCAATGTGTTAGGCCATTGCAGAATTTAACCAAAAAATTGCAAATATGTACATAAAAATAGCGATTACAAATTTCACTTTGTGTTGCCAATTTAGAGACTTTAATGATGAGGTACAATGAAATGGCTCTTATTCGAGAACTGCACAACATTCTGCATTGGAAATAGACTAAAAATCTTTCTGCTCATGAATAATGTGTCATCACTAGCATTCCGTATAAGAAGATAGAATAATGACATCTGAATGTACATAATATTATATTATAAATGTTAAAATCATAAAATCAAAAATAAATTGTAACTAAGGGTGGCACTACACTGCTATGGGTCAATCTGCAAAAAACAAGTTTCTGGCATATCTATACCCTCGATCTGGATGCTATACACAAACATACAGTGTACAATTGTAATATTGACAACTATATTCATACCCTTACCAAGTTTTGTCATTTTGTAAGTATGTAATAAATTGATTTGTCCCGATTTATGTTCCTTGAAAATGTGACATATTAAATCTTACATCTAGAAGTATTCAACACAGGCCCTAATTCAACCAGTCCCCTTTCATTCCTGAGTTAAGAAAAACACTAAAAATGTCATATTTACAAGGGGGTATGAATAATTTAGTTGTTAACTTTATTTGCTGCTTCTGCTGACAGAGTACTATCAATCATAACGCCATTGACCTTTGGACTTTCAAACAGTTTTATCCTTGGATTCACTTTGGACCTACTTTTCATTGATAACCAAAGCAAAATGTGCTTCAGAAATATGAGTGAAAGGTTGCGTGATGAATTACACACTTTTCTATTCAATTTTCATGAAATTACAATCAGAATGATATTGAATTTTCTTTTTCAATAAAAGGGGTATGCAAGGAATTTGTTTACAAACAGAAGATTGTAAGTATCACTGTAAGAATTCAAAACCTCCAGATTCATTGTATAATTTCATGTTTCTTCTCAGAGGAAACAAATGTCTGTATAAGTATAAGTATGTATCTACAGTTCCTGAGCAAACAAAGTAAATGTTTTGATGTGTTACACAATAAATAAACTCATTTTCTTTACTAATTCCTTTGATATCGAAGACTAAGTGCATGAATGCAACAAACAACCACAAAACTGCCTGAAATATGTGAAATGCCATTCTAGGATAATTGCTAGCAGTCTGCTCTTCTTTATTACCTTGTCACTAACAGTGACTTAGTTTGATTTTAAGTGAGAGCCCAACATACTTTCGTTGTGCTTGAAATGACAATTAGACTATCAGCTTACCAAATACTGCATGGCAATAGCTCTACGTAGTGGTCCAGGCGCTCCTATAAGAAAAACATCCTGACCAAGAGAATCCTGAGAAGAAAAAAACAAGCAAACAAACAAACAATAGGAACAGATGCAAGCAGTCTGAGAAATGTACAATATTCAAAAGAAACATATTTAAATAAACACATAAAAAGTGATGAAATTCAAATGACTGTAAAACCAGAAACTCTGACGGCAATTTTCACTGCAAGATACTTTGGCGAATCCCAAAAGAGTAAGTGTTGCGTCACTTACGACCCAATTATCTCATAACATGACACTTTCCTGAATCTTAACCGATTAGGGAATTCATGAACATTTCCTGAGCACCAAAGGTTCTGGTTGTAGAGTATTTGGATAACACATCTACAAGCCGTTTGATAAATAAGGCATCTCCCTTTAGTCATAGTGGTGTCTTTTCAATACCGGTATGCACTTCATAGAGTTATCATACCCAATCTTTATGTTTTCCTTGCCTGGAAATTCATTAAATAGTACAAATTTGTGCATGCTGCTCAACAGGGCATGCGATGTTCTCAGAGAACATTCATGTTATCATCAACCCTCTACTACTACTGACAATTCTAATAAATGATCAACTTATCTCCTAATTTACAGCAGAAGAAAGCTTTTGTACTACCAGTGGTTGGATTAGCAAATAGTACTGGTACCACAATGCTGGTATGTTTTCATACGCATTAAAGGGACTTGGTAACATTGTTCAGATGAGAGAAAATGGTGCTAAGGTAGTGACTTCAATGCTAGATGTACAATTAAAGATAATCTGAAAGTTTGAGTAAAAACAGACCATTATTAATGATCAAAATTGGGAAAAACTGATCTGATTGATTCCTAAATTCTCCCAACTTTATTATTATAATTATAATTTAATTAAATTTTAGGTGAATGTAAATCATCACAAAGCAATGAATAGGCTCTATATACCATTCCAAACATTTCAGTGTTGAGAAAGATTTTAAAAAGCCTGTTTTATGTCTTATTTTCATGGAATAACGGTTGGGAAGATTTAAAATTGGTGTGGAGTATTTACTGTTAGAGGGAGTTAAACATAATGCCTTCAAAGAAAACCATAAATATCTTTGTGGTTTGAGAAATTTTCTAGAATTTTTGCATGTTAGAGGGTCAGTACCGTAGATGGAATATAATAAGTAACATTTCATACAAAAATTAGGCAGTTTTTATTTATCATCAACCTTCAATAATGTTACCGGTTCACTTTAATGTCACTGAATATCACAACATTTATACCTTCTGCATGATCCATCGTAGATGTCTTAGTACTGACTGAGGGACGTTCTCTGGCACTGGAAGAAGAGGAATCAAGTTTATACACATGCATCATTGTTATGATCTTTAGACCATTATAAGAACAGACAAGCTCAATATACTGCATGTATGTATGTATGTACAGTCAAACCTGGTTTAGCGACTACCTGTATAGAAAGACCACCTGTCTACAAAGACCACATTTTTTTGTTTCCCTTGAAAATGGTTTCTCATTGAAACATGTACTAAATGAAGCTGTACATAAAGACCACCTGCCTGTAAAGACCACTTTTCATGCCTCCCTTGGGTGGTCTTTATAGACAGGTTTCACTGTATATGTATATCCACCAAAATACCCCTCATCTTTCTTTCCTCATTGGTCAGCTACTAAAATACAATTCTACTCACTTTGACAAATTAAATTTTACTTGAAATTTTCAGTGTGCCCCATGCCATGGAATAACCCTGCATTTCTAAGAAATAACAATTCACTTGACTACCTGACAAAAATAAGACGCTAAAACATACTGCTACCATTAATTCAACTTAATTTTTCAATATACACAAAAGGGGCAACACCTTGTATGATATGGAAAAGGTACTATACAAATCCAATTATCATGACCTAGAAATATTTATATACCTCACTTTAGAAATCTGGCTATCTGATTGGTCGAAATTGGAGTCTTGATTTTAGCCATGCCCGCCTACCAGTCAATAGTCTTTTAAAAAGTGCCCTCATACCCGCCCACCAGTCAATAGTCTTTAAAAAAATGCCCTCATGATGCGATCCCCATTGGCTTATGTGTCAAAATTTTCTTTGTGCGAGCGCGGATACCATACAGTGCTTTTTGTCTGCAATTCCCACATGATTGTAAGATTCAGTCATCTTTCCAGCAAAGATTAACAGACAGTGTCTCAGATTTTCTAACCAATGTTTTTAACCAATCTTTACTCAAGAAAAGGATAAGGTAAGAATTCTTGGTAGATTTTTGTGTCAATTTGGTATATACAAGATATAATGACTGCTTTAATATTCGAGGCATATTTGTTTTTATAGGCTCTCGGGGACGTTACATCCTGCCAACACCCCTCAGCACGCCTCAGGGTGATAACAGGATGTAATGTCCCCTTGAGCCTATAAAAACAACTATCCCTCTCATAGCAGTCATTATATCTATAATACGGTATAGCTTTGGTTTGAACTCCAACTATACACTTCAAACCCATTGCTTAGGGGAACCGAGAAGAACCTGAGTAAAGTCTATGTCATGGCTTCTCAAAGTCCAGAATGGGTCTGCATCCGGACCACCCATGAGGCTCTGCTTCATTTTTAAAAAATTGTAACAATTCCCCTTAGATCAGATATAGACCTAAAACAAGCCTCATTTTTTTTGGTAGTATTACAAGGGTCATTACTTTAAATTTTAGGAGTAGATTGTCTATGTCTGAACAAAATTGAATAATGTGTGAGTCGTGTCCGGCTTTCCAGCAATCAATAATAAATTGTTCTACTTTATTTGACGTATGAGAATGACCAAAGAAATTTCATGTGAGCTGCATCCCATGTTTCGGACCTTTTAGCTTTCATGGATCACACATCTGGTACATCAAGGAAAAAATTTGAGAACCCCTGGTCTATATTATGGGAATGCAAGAAGTGAATAGTCCATCCGATCACGTAAATACTTACAGTATTTGTGAGGTACCAGTTCTCTCCTTGCTGGTTCTTTTATTGTCTTGGTAACCCCTCCTAATGATACAGACTTTCCATCTGTTGGGAGAAAAAAAACAATAAAATTGATTGATTTTGTTTTATTTTTAAACTACTATGCCTTAGATCAGATACAGACCTAAAACAAACCTCATTTTTTTAAATAGTATTACAACCTGGGCCATTACTGTAAAGTTTAGGAGTAGATTTTCTGTGTCTGAAACAAAAAATTACCCAGGAAATACTAGAAAATACCGGTAAATATCGGGAAATGCCGGGTGATACTGGGAAAAACCCGGGAAATACTCGTACACGCAACATTGAAATCGTATGATGTGAGTGAAATACCAAACAGAGCAATCTGACTGAATTAAATCATTTACACTTAAAAAAATGAAGTGGTTGTGTAGTACTTTGTTGATTTGTGTGTCTTGAAGAGGAGTATGTACATGTACATTTAGGCTTGCAAGAAAATCATGAGTGGTTTCATTTTCATTTCATTTGTATATTTCCATGTCAAGATTAAATCAAAATTATACAATGTTCAATACAAACATACATAATGATATATCTGAAGTGGGAGGATCATGAGAAGCACATAAATGGCTTGTTTAAAATTATCCTCACAAAATAACAATAACTTTTGTACAAAATTTACATAAACTCAAGATTACAAAAAAAAAGGGAAGATAAAGAAATTAGAGAAAAGAAGGAGAAAACATTGCATAAACATTGACATTATAAGTATTATAGTTTTTCAAAAAGAAATTTTGAAAAATTGCAAAGGATTGTAAAGCATTTGTGATTTTGCAAAGCAATGTTAAAATAAACTTAGATCAACTATATTCCAACATGAAATCATTAAAGAGAAAACCATTAAAAGTGAGCATTTATATATCAATGTTACATGCATTGTCATACTAAGCACTCATTCCACCCAACAAACACCAATCTTTAAATTTAATACAAGACGAATGGAATACTAAGTGGCAAGGACAATGAACACGGAGAGATTGTAGGAGTGAGTTTTTTTCTTCTTTTCTTTTCACATTCTTTACCCCCTCTCCCTTTTTCTCTTCAATTTTTTTGCCATACGATAAGGGGTGGGGGACATGTGCCCCCCTCTTTATATATCCCCCACGGCTATGCCACTTGGTGTCTTCGTATCTCACCTGTTGAGTAGACGGCTCTACATCTGAGATTAGGGACGACTAGCGCCCCCTGTTGTTGGTTCCCCTGCAGAAGGCTGTGCAGCTGACGAAGCCTCCGCACAGACTGCTCTGATGTCATCCTGGCCACCCGAAACATTGGAGTTACTTGGTTCTATTACTCTCATGCAATACCTGAAGGTCAAATGAGGTCAAGGTCAGTTTAATAACAATAACACACAAAAAAGATATGATAAAGTACAAAGATACACCGACAACATGGTGACCTGTAGGCTGTACTTCTACAGAAGTAAAAATAAAAAGAATAAGTTTTCAGGAAAAATACAGAAAATGCTAAAGTAATACCGGTAAATTGATTTGACTTCAGTCAATCTGATTTGCTCATGTGAAAGTCGACTCAAGGTCACTCACCATTTATCTGACAATGTACATTACATGAAATACTCTTTCTCAATCATTTCAGACGCTTCTTAGTTTTTAAATTACAATATAAGTGCGATACTCTAGCACTTTGATAATTCAATCATTCATGGCAAGCTGTTCTGTGTTCAGTCTCAGACAGTGAGTGTGATTCACAAAAAGTGGCAATTTTGAGATTTAAAAAAAAAAAAAAAAATCAGCTACATCAAATTTTAAGGAAAGCTCAGTAACGATTGGTAGTACAAAAATATTACGAATATCTAAATTTGAGTATTGGTGTAGATTTAGTTTTCACAAGAGGAGTTCAAATGTATGCGCGTCCCCGACGTAATGACAACCGTCGGTCCATCATCGTCTTCCGCCTGAAGGTTCGGCGGGGACGAACGCTCCAGTCCGCTCAAGGTAGACGAACAGGCTTTCATGATTTTCAAAATATGTAATTACTCGGAGCGAATTAAACCAAATTACAGAAAAATTACACACCATTGAACATACCACAATAATATCAAATGAATTGTTCGAATAGAGTATAAACAAAATTACTACTTACTCAGCTGGAATTGAAGAATATCTGAGCTGAGCTGAGCGGCGTGCCATTCAACACCGGTAATTACTTCGAGTAAAATTTACGCCATCTACGACTACGTTATGTATGCTAGCGCATGCTGCAGACGATTTGACACTGCCAACGAATTCGTTACTGCACTGTACGGAACAGAATCAGATCAATGACCCCCTTGATCCAATCCGATTTTCCTTAGATTCAGTAAAACTCCTCATTATGCTCAGGATTCCCCTCTTATATGCTAAAAATAGCTAATGGGTTTCAAAAAGAATTTTCAAATTAAATTAATTATGATTTGTGAAGATCATTTTTTTAAATAATTATCTCAAAGGACTTCCTTAAAATCTATTCCCAGTGTAGGATGGAAAGGGTTAATGCCTCCCTGTTGGAACTGAGGTTGAGGCCCTATATACATTCCCCCGTTCTGGCTGGAAGGTGCCCCTTCCTAACCAAATTAGCTTTGTGATGTATAGTCCTAGTGTGTGATTAAAACATTCCAAAAGAATTTGAATAGGCCTGACAATGAAAATTGGCATATCTGGGGGACGAAACGAGAGCAACGAAACGATAGCAATTCCATACATTGGTTGGGGGAGGGGCATGTCTCAGTGCCCATTGTAAGGCATGTATTGATATTTATATCGAAATGGGGGGCAGGTTGACCAACTTGTTGCATTAGACACAGAACTATAGCGGCCAACACATCATTTTCACGGATGTAAAAGAAACAGTAAATTCAAATAGGTCACAAACAAATTTTACTTCAAATTCAAATTCAAAATCATTTATTGAATCCACAATTTTGGAATATTTTCCATACATAAGTAGGCGGCAGGGCAGATCCAGCCGGCGACGAGGGAGGGAGGGGGCCCAATTCGTGAGAAAATTATTTTGATAAGCGGAGGGGGAATAAGCACTAAAAATATTTGTTTAAAGCCTCAACGGGGGGTAGTGACCAATATTCATTTTACTCAACACACCCCCTCGAGCAAAAAAAAAAGGGTAAAATTGTGGTAACCATCTTTTTCTGTTGCCAAGGGGGCCGTCTTATTTTAAAAAGAAGGGTATTTTAATTGTCGTTACCATCTTTAAAAAAAACTTTTCTTTTGCCAGGGGTGGGGGCCCGCAGTGGCGGATCCAGGGGGGGGGGGCCCGGGGTGGGGGGGGGCCTGAAGGCTAATTTCAATACGGCCTTTAATATTGTGACTAAAGGCCTGGCTCCTTAAAAGTAAATGTTCAAAAATTCTGATGATTAATTCTGATGATTATATCATTGTAGTATAAATAACATTGTAACAATTTTTGATCGACGATCGAGGCTTTTGTACGTGCATTAGGATGACTTCTTTTCTTCGAAAGTCTTTGCGATCTTTTTGAATGAAAATCCTTATCCGTGCACTGACCCATCATTCTCTTGTTTATGATGTCGATATGATGTATTTCTATACTGGTTCATTTTCTTGCAGGCCCCTATATGGGTTTTTATTCTTGATAGGGCTGCATGCCCTTCTTTATAAACACGAAGTTTAAAATAAAATTAGGTATGTCTATATAGGCCTACATGCCTGTACAGTGCCTTATTTAAAGATAAGCTTGAGTTCTAGTATATAAATAATTTTTCACAGAATTCAACGAAAAATTACACTGATTGTTCAAGATTACAAATAAATGACATGTGCCGAACGATTTTGGTAGAAAATGTATAGGGGCTGAGTAATGAGCTTGGACAGATAAGGAAATCAAGGTTAGTATCAATAGGCCCGACACCATGTGCTTAAAATATGTCATTATGCTGTGCAAAATAATGAGAGTTGTGGTTTTGATTGAAGATAATTTCCCGCAAGTTTTTATGAGGTTGTTATTATTTTAATGGTTCAATTAAACAATCAATCTACTGCAGGATTAACAATCCAGAATGAATTATAGCCATGTTCTCTCGACATACGATGCCCATCATATGCCAGAGCTCAAGATTATGCGACTCGACAGTGTCTTAAAGCCCCTCTGCACTAGTTTGGCCAGGAGGGATTAGATGGATTAGCGTGGTCACCGACAGGGGTTTATCTCATCAACTCAGCTCTCAATTAACATAAGAAAAAGAGGATCATGGGGGACCAACGGGCACCGCTTAGGCATTGTATTCTATATAGAGGGAGCAAGTAGCTACAAGTAGTATTGCGGGGCTTTAAGACGAAGCTTATAGGTCGATATTATATATTTAATATTTAAGTAAGAAGGTATTAAAAGTTACATATTTGTTGAAAATACTTAGACCATAATATGTTATACAGCAAACTGCACTAATATTTTATAAATCAGTAATTCAATGTAAGTTTGATTACTGTAGTGCAATTTGGGGGTAATGCCGGGAAAGGAAGTTTAGAAAGTTTGCAAAAATTGCAGAATAGGGAATTTAGGGTGGTACTCCAAGTTGAATAGAGATTCCCTAGTCGAGCTTTATTTTTTTGTTTAAAAACAGAAAATATATCAGAACGGGGAGATAAACATGTTTTATGTATTTACAATTTTTTAGTTAGAATTTTTAGCGGTGGTTATTTACCTGACTGCTAAGAAAGCATAAATACTTGTTAAAGTATTTATGCAATTGTTCATGAAATGATATCTGGTGGGTTTAGAAAGTATTTTATTATTAAAGAATATTATTATAGCTTGAGAAATGCTCAGAAAACCTTAAAACTGCCAAAAACAAATATGAATTTCTAGAAAAGGAGCTTATGTATAAAAGCATTACATCTTAGAATCAGCTACCTATGAACGTAAAAAATATGTCTTTTTCTGTATTCAAAACAAGGGTAATATAATTATTAATTTTATGAAATTCAATTTTACAGTTTGAATTTTATAATATTTTAAATAACAGATAGTACTTATATTTCATACGCTTAAATATTTATTTATATAACTAAACAATATATCTTTCTCTGTATTCAAATCACAGGAAATATAAATAGTTACTTTATAAAATACATTTTACTGTTTAAGTTTTACAATATTTTAGATAGTTGATAGTATTTATATATTTCGTACGCTTAAATATTTATTTATATAACTATACAAAAATTAAACGCTGATTGGAAGTAATAATTGCTGATGGGGATTGGGTGGTAGTTTCTTGGTTTGTACATTTTCTTTGTTCTTCTTTATACTTATGTTCTTTGTTTGTTTTTAATATTTGTATGTTATGATATATGTTATCTTATAATTGTACATGTATTTTTTTTATTGTGCACGGACCTGCAGAAGAACAGCCTGTGGATGAAGTTGGTGCCGTGATAAAAATTAAATAAACAGAAACTGATATTTAAGTGCTTGTGTGTCATCGGGGTTGTTGACAGACGGAAAAGTATACCGTGGCAAATAAATGCATATCCTGTCATTATCCTATTAATACATGATCATAGAGGTTTATCTGTATGTGTTACATTTCTATCGAAAGTGAAGCTCAATTCTAACATTTATCACATTTCTGTATGGCATCATTCTATTCAATCTCCAAACCCCTTTCTCTTCCCTCTCTCTCTCTTCTCTCTCCCCTCTCTCTCTTTCTTCCCTCTCTCCCTCCCTCTGTCTCTGTCTCTCTTTCTCTTTCTTTTTCTCTCTCTCTCTTTCTTTTTCTCGTCTCTTTCTCTGTCCTCTTTCGCTGTCTCTCTAGCTTTATATCATATGTTTAGTGTCAATCGTTAGATATTGCATCCAGCCATACCCGAAACAAAATTTAATTGGTTCGAGAAAAGTGAGAGATATGATTATGAATATCACCAAAACGAGGGTTAGCTGTAATTAAATACGAGAACTCTCTCTTGTAAAAGGTTTTGCAGGGATGTGTCAGGTATTAAAGAAAGAGAAAACTCAATCGGTTTGTGCGAGAATAATAATGTCTTTAGAATAATCTCTCAATATTACATTGCTGCAATAAATGCAGACATTAAATCTCCCATCTTCTATTTGCAATCATATAAATGGAATTGAATATACCTCTTGAATATCTCGTATGATTTTTGTTTCACTTGGTATTTTCTATTTTTTGCGTCTTTTACCCAGTGCAGTTCTACCAAAACTAATATAGGCCGACAATTATTTATAAACAAAAACCATTCAGTTATTGTATTTTAAAACATTCAATTGAAGTCTAAAATTGTGTTAAGTTCAAAATTAACTTCCAGTGTTTATAATGAATTGTCAATGTGTTTCATTCAGTAGCATTTTTTCTTTGCTCTTGTTTGTCTTTAAGTCATTTCTCTCTTATTTCTTTGATACTCGGGGGCTTCGTTTTCTCCCTACTAAGAAATACCAATCATCGTACCCTTCCATGATGATATTATTCTAAAATTGCGTTCAGCTCAAAATTAATGTTCCCAATTTTTATAATAAATTGTCAATGTTATTTTATTCAGTAGCATTTTTTTCTTTCCTCTTGTTTGCCTCTCTTATTTCTTTGATACTCGGGGGCTTCGTTTTCTCCCTACAAAGAAATAACATATAATTGAGTAATTAGACAACATGATAGATTATTTGCCCTGATCCAGTTATGTATCTAGTCCAATTTGAACTTCCTTCCATCAAATCTCTTTTAGAATCGGAAGATCCAACATGTTACCACACTGTTCCCATAAATCCTTTACAATATCACCTTCAAGAAATATGTGGTTATATGTTTTTTCATCTTTTCCACTAAAGGAGCACTTATCACATAATTTGAATTGAAACCTGTATAAGTGATGATTATATAAACAATATTATAAAGCAATTTGAATTGAAATTATCTTAGTCTATTATCTAATGCAGTTTTTTCAACCGGTGCGCCGCGGCACCCTGGGGTGCCGCTAGACATCTTTAGGGGTGCTGCGAGAGAAATTTAGCTATATCAAAATATACTTTCATTTGGAAAAACGTCGATTTCATGAAAACCAAATATTAGAAACCGCTAGACGAATTTCACGAGGAAATAGCATTTTAAATAAAATAAAGTGTCTTCCTCCCTCGCTCGCAACAATTACAATGTAAAGCACTTAATTAGTCTAGAAGCGTAGTATATGTTTTTCTTTTGCGACCATTTTCACACTTTTTTCATTCAAGTTCATATTCCGAGCATTCGAATTCGCGCAAATCGCACTCGCAGCGTTGAATCAGCTTTCAAAATCAAAACCCGTCATTCACATTCATTATCCGTGCAATCAATTGTTAAATCGGGTCATTCAAATGTTAACTAAGAGCGTACATTTCGTGCAAAGAGCATTCAAATTCATCTAATGCCGGCTACGGTACCTCGGTGGTCATTTAAATTCGTGAATGAGCAAGCATGTTAGTAATAAGTGAATTCAATTAAAAAAAATATACTGCCTTTAGTTTCTTTGGGGTCTTTGAGAAGCTTTTTTTTGCTCAGTTTGTGAATAATGTAGGCTTCATTATCATGACATTTGCATTATCTTTGTTCATTTTCCTTTGTAAACTGTCTCGGATAACAAAAAGTTAAACACATGAATATAACTTGCCATATTACTCATGGCACACACACATAACAAAAAGCTGTATACAGTGTATATGAAAACTGCAGAAACTGCCTAAGAACTGTGGTCGAATTTTTTGTGAAGTGTCATATCACTTGATCCAAAATGATACTCGGTTACTTTTTCCCTTTCAACTCATCAAATATTGTACAAATATCACACTTTTCATGGCATGTTCAAAATATACAAATGCACATACCAAGATATGCCTAAGATAAGAATATTTCAAAAGTTTTGTTTATTTTGTGGTGGACTCAGTGTTATGTCTGAGTATTGTGAAATTGTGTATGCTGATCTTAGGATGGGTGAAGTATACTTGTTCTTGTAGGGGGCGTTATCCGTGTTTAATAATGTGTGATTTCATCAGCAAAGTATATCTTTGTAGGAAGTGTCTTTTGATCCGTAGGTGACTGGTATTCTGCTTATCATATCTAATTAGGCCTACACAAAAACGAGGTAAAAATATATATTTAGAGAAAAATTGGGGGCTGGTAAAAGAGAAAAGGGGAGAAAAGTTGAGGGAGGGAGATTGGAGAGAGACAGAGAGAGAGAGAGAGAGAGAATAGGGAGAGGGTGACATGGGAGAGAGGGAGAGAAGGAGAGATAAAGGGTGGGAGAGGGAGAGAGATTGGGGAGAGAGAGAGAGCGAGAGAGAGAGAGAGAAAAGGAGAGGGAGAGAGGAACTCAAACACATAACTGATATAGATACATGGTACAAAAGAACAATGTCATTGAAAAACTCTTTTATTCAAGTTTGTGGAAATGCATTTCAAAGTAATTGAATTTTTAAAATAATCGAGGGCAAATGCATTTCCGCAGTACTATAGCAGACATCACCTCCAAATTACTAGTTTTGATGTTCTAAAACTCTATCAATGTTTCCAATTATTTAGAAAATGTGTACATATATTGGAAGAAAGGTGTAGTACTGAATAGTCATGTATATATATATAATTAGCGATATGATAATCTAATACATGACTAGAAGGCAACAATTATTGTCAGATAAACATAGAACATTAACTAAACTGTGGAGATTTCATTGTGTAATAGTGATTAACAATAATTCCAAGTAATCAATTGACAGAAATCAAAGTTTCCCTCTTATCTGGAATCCTTCTCAATATAACACTAAATTGAATGCACGTAGTAGGAAATTGATCACCAAATAATGAAATTGAATGCCCCAAACAGGTTCATCGTGAGCGCCGCGTTAATTTGAATGCACGAAGTAGGAAATTGTACGCACATTCGTGAATTTGATTTCACCGAAAATGAATAAGAGTGCCGATAACTATTGATTGCTCGGATTTTGAATTTGAATGCCCGAATTCACCTGCGAGCGACCTCTATGTGAATTTGAATGCACTTTAATGAATTTGAATGAAAAAAATGCGAAATTGGCCGCAAATACATTTATTAAGCGCTCTACAAATTTGACTATTATTATAATTTAGAAACATGATGATTTCAGGTAGAAAAGTGCCTAAATAGCTCTATATTTCGAAAACGAGGGGCCAGATTATAATTCTATTCGACAGCGAGGTGCTCGAATATATTTTATATTTTTTAAAATATCGAATTAACATTTTTCCCACGCTCGTTCGCTTTACTCACTTGCAGCATTTAGAAACAGGATAATTATGGGCACCGAGATGCCTGATCGTATCCTCATATTCTGTATATCGAGGTGAGTAGGTGACCGTCTAAATACATGATTTCTATAATCATGGATATTCGGCGGCGAGGTGCCATCATACGTTATTTTATAACTTATCTAGTGTGGTAGTTACAAATTAAAATGTTTACTATATTAAAAAAATGTTGAGAAACAAATATGCACTTACGTGTGCATATGGCACTTGACGATTGTCAGAGATATGCAAAACTAATCTTCTGTGATAAATTTGGGATTGGGGTGACGCGAATCTTTTTATTTCTTAAAAGGGTGCCGTAACTTAGAAAAGGTTGAAAAACGCTGATCTAGTGTGCATATTTTGGGACGAAGAAATCCCTTTTCCATTTCCTTCACCGACATATTATATGATGATTGCAAATTATGAAAATTAATAGGAGTATCTGCCATATTTCGTACACAGGCTTTGTATAAATTCCTCAAACAGACTGAATCAAATCGAAACGTTTTCTTTAGAAACATAGACTCTATTTTTAGACCTGTATTGTATTGGTGTGTGCACCTGTATGGTAGCCCCCCAAACAGCTCTCTTCAAGTATAAGGATTTAGTGGATATTTGAGTTTGTCTTTCTTATCTGATACTGTATACTTGTTAATATAGTATTCAGGAATCTTCTAGACAAATTTCGTGGACTGAGGTTGTTGGATTGTGAATATTGTGAAGCATCGCCAGTTGATTTATATTAAGTCTACCATTTTGACTTACACATGTAAGCAGTGCCTGTAAGACCTGCTGTAAACCTTTGGAGTGAATAGAAACTACATCAATGATGCTACAGTGTAATCTTGGGATCTCACAATGGCAAGGGGAAGGTTAAGCATCCTTCTTTTCGCTTCCCTCCTATTCATTCTACACTGTGAATGTAACTACTCCACAGGCAATGCTAGTGTGATTAACTACAATATCAAATCAAAGCCCTGTACATGTATGTGCAGCTTCGACACACGGAAGTTTTCAGGAGCCCGCATAAGGTGTTACAATAACTCTTCGGCAACTTTCCAAGCTGTTCTTATGACCTATGTAGATGTCGATCCCTACCCGGGACCTTCCCATGTCCAGCAGGAGAGTGGGGATGATGTTCTGCAGGTACACAGAAAGATATATAATACCAACACCCTTCACGCACTTAATCCCATCTCTGGTAACCAAAACCTTTCAGGACTTGACAAGGACATCGGGAACAATATTCATCACTTGGGAATATCAGAGAAATGGAAAACACACATGGGAAGAAAGCAAAGAAGGCCTTAAAAATTCCTGCCATCATCAAAAATAGGAGAAAAAGCAGCAACAGTTTAACAATACCCGAATTGGGAAGATTGACAATTCAGTGATCAGGGATACACGTCGACCCACTACCAGGTCATGTCTGCAAGCTGTGATGCTCTTTAATGCCCGCTCATTAGCCAACAAGTTTGGTGATTTTGAAGCCACTCTTTGTTCAATGCAAAATGTTCTTCACCTCATTGCTATCACTGAAACATGGTTTTCCCAGGACAACCCGGCTTCTGCATATCAAATTTCATCATTTAAACAGTTCCACAAAGATCGCCACGAACGAATAGGTGGTGGCGTTCTTCCCTATGTGAACAAGAATATCAATTGTTATGAAATCTTCAAAGAACATGTACCTGAACATCTGAAAGTCTTGTGGGTTCGTCTGCGATCATCTACTACTATCCGTCTATGAAGAGATATCTATGTATGTGTACTCTACTCCCCACCTCGGTCTCCACATAAAGACCAACTGAGTAAACACATCAAAATGATGGTTGATAGTGCTCGCACCCTGTCGCAGAATGCATCTTTCATAATCCTTGGTGATTTAAATGACCATCCTACAGATCATTTGGAACAGCACACCCTATTGTCCTAAGTAGTAAAAGAGCCTACCAGGGGTACAGCCATCCTGGACAAATTATTGACAGATCTCGGTCATTATTATGAAGAGCCTGTCATTTTAGCACCCATTGCTTCAAGTGACCACTCTGTTATTACTTACTTTCTCCGGCTCCTCATTCCACCAAGCAACTATACAAAAATATCCTTCCGTCCATTTCGTGATTCCTCCATTCGCGCCTTTGTTCGATGGATCACGCAAATGGACTGGTCAGAATAAAGGGAATCTACTAATGGAAACATAACGACTACAAATCTTCACCAACCTCTAGACACAAAATATCGGCAATACTTTGATCTTGTCACAGTCAAACGACGTCTCAACGATAAACCATGGATGAATGTGCCATTCGCCGGACCATTAATCAGCGCTATTTTAGCTATACGCGAGGTGATGACTCATTTCGTAGCGTAAGAAATAAAGTATAATGAGAAATCAGCTCTGCTAAGAAAAGTCACTATAGCAGGAAAGTGGAACATCTAAAAAAAAGGTGAACCTGGGAAATGGCACCAGCAAATTCGCCACCTTAGCCGGATTTGC
Organism: Mesocentrotus franciscanus; assembly: GCA_037976565.1. NCBI lineage: Eukaryota > Metazoa > Echinodermata > Echinoidea > Camarodonta > Strongylocentrotidae > Mesocentrotus > Mesocentrotus franciscanus. The sequence goes on along the minus strand of CP137678.1, from coordinate 29,911,569 downwards.
TAGGCCCTTCCATCTCTTGACCTGGCTTCGTTGCCGGGCAACCTTCCTGCGCCGACACCACCTCCAATCATCGAGCCACAAGAGGTCTTTGAATGCCTACGCAAAGTCATTGTCTCCAAGCCTGGTCACCCGAACGACTGCCCAACACGCCTCTTGAAGGAATTTGCGTACGAGTTGTCTGAACCGCTCACCCACCTTTCCAACTGCTGTTTCAAAAATGGATGTTTCCTACATATCTGGAAAAAATGCATCAGTGTGTCCGGTGCCGAAGGTCCAGCCGGTAACGACGCCTGACCAACCGAGGCCCATTTCTATCACGTCAGTATTTGTTTGAGGGATTCATTGCCCGTTTGGTTATTGAAGATGTACAGCATGCTATTGATCCCAACAGTTTGGGAACATGCCCGGAATATCAATTTGCCATTACCTAATTAGTCTCTTGGATAATGCTCATCGGGGAATCGCAATGCACCGCCTGCCCCTCAGATGGAAATCAATGGTATCCCATATGAAATTACTCGGTATAACAATCCAAGATGATCTTAAATGGGATCAACACATTAAAACCATTGTCAAAAGCGCATTTTGTGTACTGAGAAAACTGAAAAGGAACGGTGCCAACACTCAGGACTTGGTATTGATATACATGATTGTACTTTCGTCCATGCCTTGAATTTGATGCACCCGTTTGGTCATCGAGTTTAACTGTTGTCCAAGCAAACAGCATTGAGCGGCGGCAGCGGAGAACATTGGATATTATAACTGGTACATTTCCCAACACAATGTCTTATGCTCAACTTCTGCAGTCGCTTGGTGTTGTCAGACTGTCTGAACGACGCTCTGTTCATTGTGAACAGTTTGCCAAATCCCTGCTCATCTCAGACCGCCTCCGTCATCTCTTGCCTGAAACTAGACAAATCATCTCACGACGCACCCTCCACAACTCTCTTCAGCTCAATACCCCCAAATGAGACCAGAATGTTACAGGCAATCTTCCATTCCCCACTTCACACGAATCTTCAATTCAAATCTGTAGTTATGTTTACCCCATATTATGACCATATTATGTTCAGGTGTCTGGGTCAAGATGTGATTAGTTTATTGACATGCCAATTATATTACTAATTTGTTATTATTATATTTCTTGTGATAATTATCCATATAGCATTATGATTCTAAAAGAAATGTTAATTAGGTTAAAAAACGATAAGTTATCATTTTGAAATTGTGTGAATATGACAATTAGAAAAATGGTTACAACTTATTTAACTAGTTAATTGTTAAAGCTGAATAATTACAACAAGTATTATTTTACGATTATTTGATATTAGTTGTTTAGCTAATTAGAATCATTAATCAATATGAAGATTGCTAAATATATTGATTTCTTATATTCTTGTTATTATATATAATCTGTAAACTGAATTGTATGAGTCTCCGGACCTTTTTATTCAGCATGTTAAAAAAAACCACAATAAACCAGAATTGAATTGAATAATGTGCTATTTGCTTTTTTGTCATGTCGGAAGACAGACATTCCTTTCAGACAAAAGGAACTATTTTCTTTGTAGACAGGTGATCGGAATTTTTAGATAATCAGCCTGATTACTTTCAATTATCTTGGGTGTTTGATGTCTCTACGCCATAGTAATGTAATTTGATGTTTTGATATTCATTTCTATATCAATTGCTGAAAAAGGAAGGTTTCTTTATCAAAGGTGGTTAACGATGAATTACATGTAAAAGAATTTACTTTGAAATATTGGATTTGTTGCAGTAGCTCTGCTACAGCGGAGTGATATTTTGATAGGATGGTTACATGGTTTCAAAGAATTTCGGCAGCGTGGTTATTTAGTTCATTACATGCTCTGATTCTGGTGCATGTCGGGCATGTAATCATAGCCGGCCAAGAGAAAAGTCCATGTAAGTTTCTATTTTATCTAATCTTTGTATTTTCGTGAAGATTAGTTGTCAAGAAAACTTGTATAATATTGAACTTTGTTACTGTTACTTATAGAAAGTTAAATTGGTTCAAGGACAATGTGGTTGATGGCCTTGACTTTTAAGCGGTAAATAGTGAATTATGTTTGTTTATCAGAACTCTTTATAATAGGAATTCACGAATTGCTGCACATAATTTGATTACTTGATTTTATTTTGTCAAAGACAGTTGTGTAGACTATAAACTAGCGGATTTAATGGTCTTGTAGTTATGACTGTTTGGTTTTTATTTCTTTAGCTTGACCTGTGTAAGGCGTCTTAATTCAAGATGACCTGGGGTGATTCACTAACTGGGATCAATATCCTTCCTAAGAGCAATTTTGGGGATTAATATTAGTCCTGGCCTAATATTAATCCCAACTCACTGGTTCACTAAACTGCTATTAGGCTAGGATCAATTTTACGTTCCGATGTATGAATATTCAAGTGCGCAATCAATCAATCAATCAGAAAAATGCAAATAGTTTGTGAACGAGGATAATGGGGGTTGGCGCGCCTAATTTTGCTCATAAAATTACATTGCCGGCCGGCCGTCCGATCGAAGAGTTAGCTTATAAGAGGAAGAATCACGAATCATGAATTCAAGATGAGCAATTCATGAAAAGCAAAGGTATTTTATTTTCTTGCAATAATTATCGCTTATGATAGCTATTTGATATTGAACAATATCAGAAACAAATGCATGCTTTTCTTTTTCAATCACGGTATGAGTGCAAAAAAAGGCAAAATTGTTGAATGGACAAGCAATGACATGTACGGTGCAGTAATGATGATTTGAAATGTTCCATGAGGAGTCAAATTATGTTTTACATTATTGGTTCAAAAAATTGTAATATTTCAGATAATAAAATACATAAGGAATAGAGAGTGTGTGGTGTCATCGGTTAACTCATTTGTAAACCGCCTGTTATATAAATGTTTAATTTAGGAATCTAATTCAGTGAAGACTTGTTCTCAGAAATTATTGTTTTTAATATATATAATAAATATATGCATATTTAATATAGATTGTAAGGCTCAATCTCAGAGAAACTACATGTATCTGATATTTAACACCTGGATGGTTTAATTAATAATGAATAGGGTTTAATGGAACATATGTCCTTTCGGATTCAATACTTGTTTAATAATGTGATACATTGGAATGATGTTATTTATCATTTGTATTTTTCTCTGTGACTGCAGGGTTTTTTCATACATGCAAACTTCAATAAAGACTAGAAGTAAAGATCCGGTGTCCCTGAGCTTTCGTGAGTTCACTCTGCTTCCTAACACGGTCCGCCCTGGGTATCTCATTCCATCCAACCCCACGACAGTAAGATCCAGTTTTCATGTCTCGGGTATGACTACATAGATTTCCTTTTATCAATAATATTTCCTCTTCATTTAATCCCACACATTTGAAATAAGTATCCGGCTTCAATTTCCCTTCCTCATCTATAACATGGTACAATATGAATGCATGTTTAAAGAAAAAAATCATTAAAATATGTCACTCCATTCTTATGTTATACCTATTATTGAAAAAGCTATAACATACTGGTTGTTTCTCTTTTGAATACTGTAAACACATTCATATCAGGCCAGATAAGATAATGAACATTTCCTTGTAATATTGTGGCGGAATAGGGGAGGGAGGGGGGGGGGGATCAACGAGAAGTAATAGGGGATAGGAGGAAGGGATATGGAAGAGGAAGAGGGAGGGGATGGTGAAATGAAATGTGTGTGTATTTAGACACATTTCAATGAGAGAAAAAGGTACATAATTATTACTTTGCCACCAACATCGAATAAACATTCTTACAAGGTAAACTGCCATCACCTAGTCTTTAGGAGCGCTAGATTTGCCTCTCTTTACAACATCCAATTGTAAAGAGATAAATACCAGACCTGCTTTGACTTTGAACGTTTGTCTTTGAAAGTTTAACCATTTTTTAAAGCCAAATTTGAATCGGGATTGTAATGGTAAGGAAGTTTCCATGTGGGTTGTGTAGAAAGTCTGTAAAATCAAACCAAAGAGGCCTTTTATGTACACAATGTAAACATTGGATCCACATATCATGTGCTAAGGTACCTGTAAAATTATATGATGATGACACGAAAGTATTCTTAGATTGGGAATGTCCACAGTGTATGATGAAGCATTTACCTTTTTATGGAGAAAGTGCAGATTTTATCAAATGTGCAATATAAATCAAAGAAAAATTAGATGAACATATAGTTAATCAGCCCGGGTTGAAACATAATCAACTTTCACTGAATGGATTAAAATGTCTACAGCTTAACGTTGTTAGTCTCTTAAAGCATTTTGATGAAATAATATCAATTTTGGGCAGTAATGACATACATCTATTGGCCCTACATGAAACCAGATTAGACGATAGTGTAAATGACACAGAAACCTCCATACTTCAATACTCTGTTATTCAAAATGACCGCGATAGAAAAAGGTGGAGGAGTAGCTTTACATGTGCATAATGGTTTGAATTTTCATCAATTGACGTTTAATTCCACCCACAATTTAGAACGTTTATCATTACTGATTGATTAAAAAAAAAAAAAACCTTCATATTTGTTACACATGGTATCGACCTCCAAGCTTCAAATGTGATATTCTCAATTATTATGAAACTATGTTAACATTTCTCGAAGGATTTTAATAACAAACCAATCATTCTTATGAGAGACATCGATTTTGATATTTTAAAACAACTTCAAACAAGTGGATGTAAACGATATAACCAATTAAATGCTATTTATGGTTTGAAACAAGTTAATATGCCTGAATATACAAGAATTACTGAGGAATCTTCAACACTTGTTGATCATATTAATTACAAATTGTACTGAGAATGTAAATTATTTTGGTGTAATTTATAATGGTCTCAGCGATCACTCCATGACCTTTTTAAACTGGAACACTCATCAAAATGATAAGTGTTCTGATCCAAAGTTCGTCACATTTCGTAAATCAAAAGGTGTAGATTTAAATGCCTTTAAAGAGAAATTAATGAACTTAATTAGTCTGCTGTTAAAAAAAATGAACAGTATAGATGACGCCGTGAATGGATGGCAAGAGCTTTTGTTGGGTGTGTTCAATAAGTACATGCAAATTAAAAATAAAAGAGTAAGAAAGAAACACTCACCGTGGTTAAATGAATGGATTTTTAAACTAATGAAGAAGCGTGACGAAATGAAACAGAAAGCAAAAAATAATAACAAAGATGTATATTGGAAAGAATATAGACGATAAAAAAATAAAGTTACATTTGAAAATAGAAAACGTAAAAGGAAATACTGAGATTAACTGAAACTGTAGACAGAAATCAAACATGGCCAACTCTTAAATCTCTCCTACCCAACAGGACTTCTCAATTACCTATCCTTGTGTCACATGATACTTTTGAAACTGCAAATTAATTTAATAATCATTTTTCCAATGTTGCTAATGTCTTGTAACGCGGCAGGCCTGGATAATGATATGTGAAACCCACTCTCTTTTGAAACAAAATTTGAACTTTCTTTAGTTTCTGAAGAAGATGTGTTAAAAGAAATATACAGCCTAACGAATAAGAAAACGGTTGATTTGGATGGGATCAGTTCCTACATACTGAACACTTGTGCAACAGAAATCTTTAGAATAATAGCATACCTTATTAATAAGTCAATAACTGATGGGGTAGTTCCTTCCCAGTGGAAGGTTGCAAAAATTATAGCATTGCACAAAAAAGGTGACAAATGTCAGCCAGATAATTACAGACCTATATCATTATTGCCCTGTGTTTCGAAACTTTTAGAGAGGGTTGTTCAAAAACAATTACTTAATTACTTGAATGACAATGATGTATTAGTGAAGAAGCAATCGGGCTTTAGGTCGAAACATTCCACAACTACTGCACTAATCAAAGTAACTGATGAATGGCTTTAAGCAATTGATCAAGGGAAATATACTAGATGTTTCTTTGTTGATTTACTTAAGGCATTCGATACTGTCAATCACCAAATTCTCATGAAAAAAACTTTCTGATATTGATGTCCAAGGAACCTCATTAAATGGTTTCAATGAAAAGACGTATTAGAACTTCCGTAGGACAAACATTGTCTGATGAATTGACACTTGATTACGGAGTACCTCAGGGCTCCATACTGGGGCCTTTACAATTTTTAGTTTTTATTAACGATCTGCCTATGTTTTTCACGAAATGCAATTTGCACTTTTATGCCGACGACACGGTTATGTATTATCCCCACAAAGATAATAATAATAATATATAATAATATGGATATTTATATAGCGCCGGTATCCGCCAGGCTCTGACGCTCATGGCGCTGTACATATTACGATCTCGAACATATCACTTTCTTAACTAAAATACAGGTAAACTAAAACAACACAAAGTATTACGCCAAAATTACAATTGTTCTAATTAAATAGCACTGTTTAGAAAAAGATGGGATTTTAGAGCAACTTTGAAGCCATGGAGGGCTGTTACATTACGAATACTAAGTGGTAGATTATTCCAAAGGGACGGACCAGAATGAGAAAAGGCTCTATCCCCCAAGAACTGCGCGTCTTAGGGACAACTAATAATGAGGATTGAGATGAACGAAGATGTCTTGTAGGCAGGGGCGGCGATCCCCGGGGGCGGGGCCGCGGGGGGACACGTCCCCGCTCAATTTTTTAAGGGGAGGGATCGTCCCCGCGGAAAATGTGAAAAAGTGAAAAAAAAATGTATAGCAAATATTGACTAAAAACTGCAACACACTTTTAGGTTCTGGAGGGCCCAAGAGTGCAGCATTTAGACAAATAAAAATGCAAAAATCTTCTCGCTCGGTAGCTACGCTCCCTCGCATAATATCAAAATGTACAAGTAAATATTGTAGAAAAGTGAAGTGTGATAAAAGTTTATTGCTTGTTTTTATACTATAGTTTTGCTAAGGAATGTAATTGTTTAATACAAAAAAACTTCAGAAACCTGTGAGGGGGTAGTCACTTCCGTCACCATCACCCCTCTCTTTCACTTTGCTCCCTGGCACTGGCATACTGATGGGGGGCTTGGGGTCAGTTACCCCACAAATAAAAATTAAACGTGGTTTATTTCTAATTCGATACCAGTGATTTACAAATGTTGCTGAAATGGCATGATTTTTCCCTGAGCTATCGGGGGCTCTGCCCCCCGGACCCCACCAAGGACCCTAAGGCGGGCCCCTGGTTGTTCATCTGACCTTAATTAAATGCCTAAAACCCCTGAGCTTCCGGGGGCTACGCCCCCTGGACCCCACCAGGGCCCATTGGCGGGCCCCTGGATGCTCATCTGACCGTAATTAAATGCCTAAAACCTCTTAGCTTCATGGGGCTCCGCCCCTGGACCCCACGCCAATTTATGTTCCACTTGCTTCGCTCGCTTTTGCTCTACCTGATCGTAAATACTTTAGCCCTCCCCCACCCCCCCACTTTGAAAAACTTTCCGCGGGGACAGCATGTAACATGTAAAAGTTTTTTCTTCCCCCAAATGTTTTTGCTCATTACACCACTGCTCCCTTGTCACTCTCATTTCGTCCCCCCGTTCATGAAAAGAAATCGCCGCCCGTGCTTGTAGGCTTATACTTAACAATCAACTTCATATTGTAGGAATGAGCAGAGTCATACAAGGAATGGAAAACTAGCAACAACAACTTAAAAATGATTCTGTCACATACCGGGAGCCAGTGAAGAGTTTTGAGAATTGGGGTGATGTGAGTTCTACGAGAAGAAAGTGTGACAATACGTCCAGCATTATTTTGCAGTTTCTGGAGTCGAACAAGTTGTGTGTTAGGGAGCAGATAGAGAATGGAATTACGAAAATCTAAGCGTAATGAAATAAGAGCATGAATAAGTTTCTCTGTGGATGAACGATTCAAGTATTTCCTAATAAAACCTAGATTTCTCAGTTGATATCTGACTGACTTACTTATTAGACACATGAGTTGACAAGTACAACTAAGGTTACGACAATGCGAGGAAGGACTGATTACAGAATCTGATATGGATATATTAAACGACTGTATCTTAGCAAGGTTTGATTTCGAGCCAAATAAAATTAGTTCAGTTTTACTGTCACTCATTTTGAGTGAGTTTAAGGTCATCCAAGTTTGCACATCTTTGACGCAAGCTTCGAGTAGTTTGACAGTCCGACTTGCGTCATTTTGATTGGGAGGGAACGATGCATAGATCTGGATGTCATCTGCATAGCAGTGATACTTGACATCATGCTGCTGTAAAACTTGCTTGAGCCTAGTGATCTACAAGGA
>CP137678.1:29852435-29902777 GCA_037976565.1 Mesocentrotus franciscanus | reverse complement strand
CTCTATCCATTGGTGCTATTTGGTTTTTGAAATAATTTCTAGGTTTTGAGATATACCTTGTGCATGGATATTTATCTATTTGACATGTTGTAATGTGCATTGCATAGAATTTTAATTTAGGGAAATAACGTTACATACCAATTAGATTACCGAAGGCATTATTCCAACCTTCACATACATTGTTCGTTCTGATCCCCATCGTGAAGAGTAATTTGATGGACGTTCCAGTCTTCTGGAGGGAAGCGTGGAGGTGTAACGTGTCCATCTGCTCGCACGGTTCCGTTCACATAGGTACGGTCGAAAGAATCAACCACTGGCTGAAGAGCAGGTGGGTATCATGCCTAGGTAGGTGCGGACTTCCTCATCTGTTGACAAGATATGAACGAACATTTCTCATTTATAAGCAACTGCTTTGTGACTTGCATTTAGAAGATAATCCAATATTTTGTACTCATCGAGTTGATTTGTCTTCAAGCTGAAAAAAGCGGAGGGAATGGTAAAGGTTGTAAGGAATTTGATAAATTACAAGAAAGTTTGGAATACTTGAAAGGTTCAGACATAAAAACTATGATAATATACAATGTTTTTTAATTTAGTTTCTTAATTGTGATATGTAAAGTATGTCCGAGATCCCAGTTGTTATACATGTACACTAAACATGTATCCTTTATCTTAAGATTCTTTTCCCAAGAGTCGGAACTAAAACTACATCATTGATAACACATTGTAACTAATAGACCTTTATTTTGAAACAAAATACAAAAAAGTAGTATTGGGCCTACCTTTTCACATAATTTCTAAGAGGGAACTTTTTGTTATAGTTTTGATCTGCAGGTGCATAGCTGGTGGCGGCAAAAAAAAATCCCCCCCCCCACCTCCCAAACAGGTGAGAGCACATGGTAAGAGAAGGAGCAGTTAAGGAACGTTGACAACCCGAAACATGACAAGAAACGTCGAAGCTTCACCTCCAAAAACCTCCCCTTTTACAATATCGGACGCTTAATATCGCGCTCGATAATTCGCTTGACTTTGCGTGCTCATCACTACCCCTCCTCCACGAAATCCTTGCTACGATCTTTTAGACATGGCACTGAATCAATCACAGCTTTGTGAACGTTTCTGCTGTGAATGTGAATGTTTACCTTGCACATATAAGCCTCTGAGGCCATTGTCGGTTACCCTCGACCATGTTCTCTGGGTTAGGTGGAAAAAACATCCGTGGAGTTGTACAGCATTCCCCAGACAAAAGGACTGCACTCCTAGCGGCCTCTTCAAAATCTGTCACAATGGTCCTACGTGCGTGTGCATCATACCCTCTATCAATGAGGGCTTCCATCAGAGCGTTGAAGAGGGTGATATAAAGAGCCCGAGTCTTTCCTGACATCAGTGCATAAACACAAGATACTGCACCTTCGTCAACTTCTGCTCTGATGCAGTATACCTGCAATTTCAATGAAAATGGACTTCAATTATAAACAATACATGAACATGGAGTTGACGAATACTTATGAGAAAACTAGTGAACATGACACAGATTTTAAGAATTTACTTTTGACAATAAATATTGGTGTTCCTATATGTACAGGCGCGCGAACAGGGTCCTAGCTGGAGGGAGAGGGGGCAAACATTCCTGGAGACCACCTCAAATGATTACTGCCAGCATACAACCCTATCCCTATATATTAGCGAGGACATAAGATCAAGTTCAACTTTGTCTAGATTTAAAGTTTTGTGCAAAACAAGCGCGTAGCCAGGATTTTATTTTAGGGGGGCGGTAGTTCGCCCGCTCGAATCACTTACACCCTAGGGGGTGGGTGCAGGGAGGGGAGTTTCCCCTCCCGCGAACGCGGAAGCTTTGCATTTTCATTAAGTTATTAAAGTAAGAAGACGATTCGTAACCGTTCTCGACGCTTAAGAGTCCTTGTCTGAGTTCAGTTTGACGTTTCCTTAAATTAGTAGAGAAAGAAGACGCGATTCGGTGTACTGTTCTCGACTCTTAATCCTTGTCTGAATTCAATTCTCTCTCCCTCCCCCCTCTCCCCCTCACCGCGCGAAGCGCAAGCTTTGCATTTTCATTAAGTTATTAGAGTAAGAAGACGATTCGTTGTACCGTTCTCGACGCTCATTTAAGAGTCCTTGTCTGAGTTCAGTTTGACGTTTCATTAAATTAGTAGAGAAAGAAGACGATTCGTTGTACCGTACTCGAATCTCAATCTTAATTGTCTGAATTCAGTCCCCCCTCCCGCGCAAAACGCGGAAGCTTTGCCGTTTCATTAAGTTATTAGAGAAAGAAGACGATTCGTTGTACCGTACTCGAATCTCAATCTTAATTGTCTGAATTCAGTCCCCCTCCCGCGCAAAACGCGGAAGCTTTGCCGTTTCATTAAGTTATTAAAGAAAGAAGACGATTCGTTGTACCGTTCTCGAAACTTAATCTTAATTGTCTGAATTCAGTTCCCCCCTTCCGCGCGAAGCGCAAGCTTTGACGTTTCATTAATTAGAGAAAGAAGACGACTTGTTGTACCGTTCGCGACTCTAAATCCTGAATTGTCTGAATTCAGTTTCCCCCGCTTCCGCGCGAAGCGCGGAAGCTTTGACGTTTCATTAAATTATTATGTCTGAATTTCCCTTTTCTTCCTACGTCCTCTTCCTTTTTTCTCTCTTTTTCTCTTCTCTTCCTCTTTTTTTTTTTTTTGGGGGACGACCGCCCGTGCAAAGGGAACTATTTATTAATTTGTAAAACTGGGTACTGGGACTATAAGTTTTCATCTCATGTTTCGCATTTTCCATATGCATCCTCTTCTTTCTTTTTCTTTTTAATATTCTAGTCTCTTCTACTCTCTTCTTCTTCTCTCTCTCTTTCTCTCTTATAATATGCTTTAAAGTGCATTGCATTGTGTGTGAATGAGTGAGTATGGTTGAATGTGTTTGCAAGATATTTGTAATTGTTTTGTAATAAGTATGAATATACAAAAATGTCTCTTTTTTTGGTTTTGTTATAATATGTTGTTATTATATTTTATATAATTGTATGTTAATGGGCCCCATTTACAAGCTTTGCTTCTCAGGGGTCCATGGCCTGTCATCATATTATAATTGTACCATTACCAGTGTGATTGTAAACTGTTTTTAATGATTGGCTGAATAAATTGAATTGAATTGAATCCCCCCTCGAACAAGCACATTTCTTCCCTTCTTTATATGTCATAAGTGCAAGGTCTAGAATTTTCTTTATGTAAATACAAAAAAGGAAAGTAACTTCACTAAGCAAAGTAGCCTATTAACACTCCACATAACAAATTACAATACTAACACGTACGAGGGTATGATAATAGCAAGGAATGAAGAACAAAATTGGAAGAGTTTTCATTCTTTCTTCATTTTCCCCATTCTCTTCCGTCCCCATCATGTCTCCCCTTTTGTCTTTTAGCCCCGCTTCATGTGGTCTTTATTCACTATCGTGTGAAGTATGTATCACATGAATGACATCAAAATAAAGAGGATCCAAGAGGATCCAAGCTTTGCAAATATGTGTCATTTATTAATCATAATTGTGATTAAAATATGATTCAACATCGATAAATCTCGGTCAGCTGGGTACAACTAATGTGACTAGTCGTAATTCTAATCAGAAATGACTGGGTTCTAGTCAAAATACGACTAGAATCAGTAAAGAATAGTAGAATAATAGTTGCGCCCAGGTGAGGTAGACCCTTTCGGTCTAGTCAAATTTAACGAGTTTGTTTTAAAGCCCCACTGCATTACGTATAGCTACTTGCGCCCTCTATACAGCCAACAATGCCTAAGCGGTACCCGTTGATCCCCCATGATGCCCTTTTTCTTATGTTAATTGAGAGCTGATCTGATGAGATAACCACCTGCCAGTGACCTTGCAGGGAGGTCTAATCCCTCCATAATAAACTAGTGCAGAGAGGATTTAAGAGTGTACGCTTAAATAAAACAGGGGACAACTTTTTTTTTTTGGGGTGACTATAGAAAGAGTCATGTCTTTGCTCCTTTACTACATCCATGCATACCTGTTTGAAAATAGCGGGTGCCCTGGAAAAAGTGCCATCCATGTACCACGTGCTAGCAATGGCGAGACGTCGTAGTTGGGAATCAGTGGCAAACAATATCAGCCTGTCTTGCCCTGGCCCGGAATCGTAGAGGAGAAAGCGCTGTCCTTCTACATCACCGGTAAGTGTCCATTCGTCAGGAATCTCCAAAGTTTCTTTTGATTCGGGTTCTGCTGGGTATGCAGCTCGTCTGGAAAAAAGTAAAAAATGAACAGATCAACAATTAAAATTGCAGTCATTTCGCTGGGTGTTTCTAATTCTAGCTGTAAATCAAAATGAGAGAAGGGAGATTCAGGTGCGGATCCAGGATTTTTAGGGGCAAATTTGAAATTATGCGAGCCAAATATTGGTACGTAATGGTGACCAGCAGTGACGTAATGAGCAAAACAAGTTTTTGGTGGGGGGCAGAAACAATTTCCGCATCACCACCACTCGTACATGTCACATGCAGGGCCCGCGAAACGTTTTCAAAGTGGGGGGTGGGAGGTGATAACGAATTTACGATCGGGTACAGCGAAGCTCATGGCTTTTAGGCATATTTAATTACGGTCAGATGAGCATATTTTGATACCTTATTTGTGACACTTGGAGGTCATTAATAATTGGAGTGGGTCCAGGGGCGGAGTCCCCAGAAGCTCAGGGGTTTTAGGCATTAAATTACGATCAGATGAGCATCAAGGAGCCCGCCTTAGGGCCCTTGGTGTGGTCCAGGTGGCGGAGCCCCCGGAAACTCAGGAAAAATCATGCCATTTCAGCAACATTTGTAAATCACTGGTATCGAATTAGAATTACGCCAGGTGGGAAGCATATTTCCACATCGCGGACGAAATAAATAAATATCAAATATACACCTTGGTGGAGGGAAAAATCGCAACTGATCTCCCCTACCTTTATTCCTTCTCTCTTTTTTCTTCTTTCCTTTCATTTCCCTTACTTCTCTCTCTCTTTAGGGTTACTGGGGGGGGCAAGGCCCTTTTGGCTCCCGCTCTCCTTCTTTTCCCTTTTTTCTTTTCTTCTTCCTCTTCTTTCTGTCCCAGGCCTTTCTCTCCTCTTTCCCTTTTCCTTCTTTCTCTCTCTCTCTCTTTTTTTGCGGGGGGGGGGGCGGGGCCAAGCCCGCTCGGCCCCTCCCTGGATCCTTGCTGGATCATTGTTTTAAAAACTGATTACCTTAAATAAAAATACAAAAGTTCTATCTAAATATCATATCCTAGTTTCTAAACACCTCTGTAGCGCCGCCCCTGACACTCAATGATGGTTGTCGAAAAAGAAAATGAACGGCACAAAAACTACATTATACGTAGGCTCCCTGCTAAATAGGCCTGCTAAAGGGACCTGAAAGGGATGGGCGGGGTATCCCTCCCAGCATGACTTCGTCAAAGTAAATTGATATATAAAACTAACACATTGATTCGACCTATAATGTGCTTTTGTAATGTAAATAATGATAATTCTCCTCAAAGTGTCAACATTTGTGATCGCTTCAATAATATTTTTAAAAACTTTTCGTTGAAGAGATTTTAAAGAGTGTTTTAAGGACGGTGTGTGGTTATCCATCGCCCGAAATGGTAGGGGTGGCGAGTTTAGATGAAGCAGATACAATTATTTTATTCATACCTGTGTCGTTGAACGTCCCTCCTAAGGGCTGACAGCTGCCCCAACTGCCCTCGAATCTCAGGATGAGCTTCCATGAGGGCGTTGGCGACAATTTCCGTTGTCGGGCCGCTGTTCACATCCCTTGCTGTTCTCTTGAGGCCTGTCCGAGCTGCCACAACCCGCGTTCTATTCTCATCTGGTTCATGGTTGTGGGGCGTCGCCGCCATTACTTCGCCATATTGAGGGGGGCCGTTACTTGTTATTGCCCCACTGCATGATTCGGAGCGCTGTCGCTCACATTGCCATCTTATTCTCCCGTCTGAATGTGTTCTCTTTTCAACGTATAAATGTCTCTCAAAGCTGACTTTGATGCCCCCCTGTTATTTTCAAAACTTCCATGATGAATGCTTTACTGAATGCTGAATGATGAATGCTATACCTATGCTGCATGTGCTTGCTTGCATTGAGGTCATTCCAGGTCTTACATTATTGATAAGCTGTTTGAAATTAACGAGGAGGTATGCGCGTATTGGGGAATTTGGCTCGCTGCTCTACTTTTTTCTTTCTTCTTTTTTAAAACTTCCCATGACATGTAATGATTGCTTAGTGTACATTATCTGGGACGTACAGTGATAGATGAAGAGTTATTTCAGCATATTCGACATGACTTTTAGGTAACTCCTTTTTCTCCCACATCATTAACATTCATTCAATTCATTTCATCTACATTATTTCATGAAATGCATTCAGAAAACGAAACAAACTAAAACATAACAAAGAAAATAACACATGAAGAAAAATATTGTCGGCGAAGTATTTGTCGTAGTACTAGTAGCATTTGTATTTTACGGGGCACTTTTTGGGCGGAGCAAATGTCGGAGGAGCAATTGTCGGGGGAGCAAATGTCGGCGGAGCAATTGTCGCTTCATGCGGAGCAATTGTCGGAGGAGCACTTGTCGGGGGAGCAAATGTCGGCGGAGCAATTGTCGCTTCATGCGGAGCAATTGTCGGCGGAGCAAATGTCGGAGGAGCAATTGTCGGCGGAGCAAATGTCGGAGGAGCATTTGTCGGGGAAGCAAAGGTCGGCGGAGCAATTGTCGGAGGAGCAACTGTCGTTCGAGGAGCATTTGTCACCGGAGCATTTATCACTTCATGCGGAGTAATTGTCGGCGGAGCAATTGTCGCGGAGCAATTGTCGGAGGAGCAATTGTCGGCGGAGCAAATGTCGGCGGAGCAAATGTCGGCGGAGCAAATGTCGGCGGAGCAATTGTCGGCGGAGCAAATGTCGGCGGAGCAATTGTCGGCGGAGCAAATGTCGCGGAGCAAATGTCGCGGAGCAATTGTCGCGTTTTGCGGAGTAAATGTCGCCGGAGCAATTGTCGGCGGAGCATGTGTCATGGATTCGTCGAGATAAGGCAAACACTTGCGATTTCGAGGAATCTGAACTTGATGAGAGGATCATGGAAATAGTGATCACTTCAACACCGATTGAAGAATTTCAGAAATCCTTATTGGATCAACCAAAGGGATACAAGATTGAGGCAATCTTGATAGAGGGTCGAAAATATGAGGCAGTTGCGGCGAGCAGAAGATGCCTACAAACGCTTGATCCTACCGAACACATAGATTCATTCAAGCGGAACCAGGGACGAAAAACATGTAGAAACTGCGGACGTATCCACAAACCTCGTCAGTGCCCGGCGTATGACGATGTGTGCCATGCCTGTGACACAAAGGGCCATTGGGCCAAGTTCTGTAGAAAGGCTAAGAACGATCGTAGTCGTAAATCAGATCGTGGATCAAATCGTAGATCAGATGACCATACATCTGATAACCGTAAACCGAAACAAGGAAACAAGTCACGATCAAAATCTAAAGGTCGAAAGTATAAACCGATAAGCGAAATGGACACTAAACATGATACTAGCACAGATCATGATCATCAATCAACAGCAGATCCATCAAACTTCGCACAATTCGACACCATACACACGATCGAGCCATACACAGTGATCAATCCACAGGGTACAGTAGCTTATGCAAACATTGACATATGCCCACAGAGAACAGGACAGCATAAACTATACCTGAAAATAGACTCAGGGGCAAGCGCTAATACTATCACAGTACGTACAGCGAAACAAATATATGGTGACAAGTGGAAGTCAGTAGTGACAGGTACACCAGTTAAGCTAGTAGCATATGGCGAAATACAGATACCATGCTGTGGTACACTAGACATAAAGTGTAGATACAAGAGTCCAGAATGGTTTACACACACATTCTATGTAGCAGACGTCAATGGACCAGCTATCCTAGGGTTGTTAGGGTGCACAGATCTCGGAATTATCACAATCCACACAATGCACAAGGACAAACCTACACATACACCTATCACAAGTGTTAGTGACCTTAAACAAACATACCCAAGTCAGTTTGATGCCATAGGAAGCTTTAACGGGAAAGCAATGCTGCATCTGAAAGATGATGCAGAGCCCACCATAGATGCACCTAGAAAGTGCAGTGTCCACTTGAAGGACAAGATCAAGGCCGAACTTGATAGCATGGAGAAACGAGGTTATCAGAAAGGTAGAACACCACACAGATATGTCTTGACCCCAGAAGGTTGAATGATGCCTTGAAACGGTGTCCACACAAAATTCCAACCTTGGAAGAAATCCAACCGATCTTCGCAGGAGCTCAATTCTTCTCCAAGCTAGACGCAAAGGCTGGATACTGGTCAGTACACCTAGCAGAGGAATGCCAAGACCTGACCACCTTCAGAACACCATTCGGAAGATATTGTTTCCAACGATTACCCTTCGGCTTATGCACAAGCCAAGACATCTTCCAGCAACACATGGATAGGATTGTCCAGAATGTGCCTGGCTGCGTATGCATCGCAGACGACATTGCGATTGTCGGAAAAACAGAGGAGGAACACGACAAGAATCTTCACTTGCTCATGGAGACAGCAAAACAAGAAGGCCTCGTGTTCAACAGTTCCAAGTGTACTATCAAGAAGGAAGCTATCAGCTACTTTGGATCCATGTACACAAGATCTGGAATCTTCCCAGATCCAAGCAAGGTTGAAGCTATCAAAACAATGCCTTCACCCAAGGACAAGGAAGATGTTCAGAGATGCCTAGGACTGTTTACGTACCTAGCAGCATACATTCCTAATCTCTCAGAGAAGTCAGCACCACTTCGTGAACTCCTTCACAAGGACATTCCATTCGTCTGGGACGAGGATCACGAACATGCCTTAAACAGCCTGAAAAGCGCAGTCTCATCGGGTGCATGCCTGCAGTTCTTTGACCCAAAGAAAGAGACAACCATTGAGGTAGATGCGTCGATGAAAGGGCTGGGAGCATGCCTGCTCCAAGATGGCAAACCTGTAGCTTTTGCATCCAAAAGTCTCTCCAATGCGCAGTCCAACTACTCGAACATAGAGAGGGAAACCTTAGCCCTAGTGTTTGGTATCAACCGATTCCATACTTACCTATTCGGGAAGGAATTCACTGTGATAACCGATCACAGGCCCTTGGAGATGATTTGGAAGAAACCTCTCAGAAGCGCACCACCCCGTCTACAGAGACTTCTGATCAAGGTACAAGGATACAGATGCCAAGTCAAGTACCGACCTGGGAAAGAAATGATTCTTTCAGATACCTTGAGTCGTCTTCCTAACCCCAAGGAAGCACGCGATGTTCCGCTAGATATCAAAGTGGAATCCATCTGCTCCGAAGTAGAAGACACTCATGAAATAGACCTGATCTTCTTCGGACAACAAAAGAGAACAGAACTCCAGAGGGAAACGTCAAATGACCCAGTTCTTAGGTCATTATGGCAGATAGTCACTCAGGGTTGGCCTGAAACCCTCCAGGAGCTGCCGACATCCCTAAGACAATTCTGGTCTTACAGAGACGAGATTGGAGTATCACAAGGAGTACTCTTCAAAGGAAATCAGTGATCATACCAATGACACTTAGGAGAATATCCTTACACAACTCCACCTTGGACACATGGGAATCGAGAGCACACGACGACTAGCTCGTGAGACAGTGTTCTGGCCAAACATCAACAAAGACATTGAACAGCTCATAAAACAATGTGATGCATGCCAGGAACACCAGACAAGGCAACAGAAGGAGCCGTTGCTTCCCCATGATGTACCTTCAGCACCTTGGACTAGACTGGGAACAGACTTGTTCATGCTCAACAGACAAGAGTATTTACTCGTCACTGACTACTACTCTAAGTATCCGATAGTCTACAAGCTGACTGACACATCAAGTGCTGCAGTAGCTAACGTGATGAGTGGAATCTTCAGTCTATTTGGTCCACCAGAGGAGATAGTATCAGACAACGGTCCACAATTCGTAGGAAAACATTTCCAGGACATGTGCAAGAAGTGGTCCATCAAACATACCACCTCTTCTCCGCACTATCCAAGATCCAACGGACTAGCCGAGAGGATGGTTCGTACCGTCAAGAATCTGTTGACAAAGTGTTCACAGACTGGCCAAGACAGTCAACTGGCTATGTCACACCTACGAGCAACACCTGTTGACAGTCACATGAGATCACCTGCAGAGATGTTGTTTGGAAGACCCATCAGAACAACACTCCCAAGTCATTATCTTTCAAGAGAATCTACCACCACTGATCATCTCTTGAATCGACAAAGCAAGATGAAAGAAATGCATGATCGACATGCAGGTCCAGATCTTCCACCACTCCACGTAGGACAACCAGTCAGAATCCTACATCCCAAAGATCATACTTGGATACCAGCCAAAGTATCCAAAGTCTGCGACGAACCTAGGTCGTATGAAGTATCAACACCCAATGGAGGAGTCCTGAGACGAAACCGATCTCACCTGCGGGAGATTCCGTCAACAAACCCACCTCCAAGGCGTGTCAGGTTCGACGAAGACTACACTTCATCTACTCAACCAGACGCACCACGACAGAATGGCAACGACTATCAAGCAACTTCAACACCAGAGACTCAGAACATTCAATCTAAAGAACCAACAGCAAACTCGCAAACCACAACTAGATATGGACGCAACATCCGTACACCAGCGAGATACATGTTTGAAGATTGAAAATGAACTCTTAAATAACTTGAAAGAAGAGAGAAGATAAAGAAGAACACAGAAGACGCATAGTTTAATGTAGTCTAAGAAGTTTATTGTTCATATGCATGTCTCATCATTGTACAGTATTTTTGGTATGACAAGCATTATGTTTACGAAAGTCACGAACAGATGCTAGCCAAAACATGTTTTGTTTGGAAACTGATTTTTATAAACAAATCAAAGTATATCAAACTATGTTCAATTTCACAGGAAACGTTATGTGAAGTTGAAAGTGGAACAAAATAATTATATAGACAGTTAAATACTTATTCGTTATTACAATACAAAAGAAACGTATTGAGAACAAAACAAGACTTCATGTTATTTAACCTGATTGAAAAAAGTTCATTACAGAGCAAATTACCAAAACTTGCATACTACCAAAAGTATTGTTTTCAAAGCAATATGTTTATATTCATCAATCAGTGATGTTCACTGATTCCCAATCTTTCCAGAGGAAGGGGGATGTTACGATACGCGATATCCGAATATCCGGTATCCGTCGTAGTCGAATAAACAACATATGTCTACCATAACAAACCAGTCTGCCGACTCCATATTATACTGAGTAAATCTACCAATACTAAGACCCTCAAACGCATCAGGGGGGCTGGATCCGCGCCTGGATATCTTTTTGACAGTTGGCTTATACACATGTCCACTCAAAATTGTAGTGCAAAGTAGCATGCTTTGCGATCGAGCGAGAACATTTTAAATAAATTTTCTGTAATAAATTAAGTACACAGATCGAGAAGATGTACATATCTCAGTTCTAAGTTTGACAAAAATATGCATATCTAGGTGCATTTCCATGACTGCGATGGGGGAGAAGATCTTGGAAATCAATGGTTTTAAGGCATTTTAAATGACTGCATAAATAGATAAGATGTAAGAATTCATAAACCATTTTACAACACTCAAAGTCGTCAATCTGGTTGAGTGATTACAATAAACTGCACAAATATGCATTCACATTAACAATTAAAATCATGCTTTTAAAGGGTTATGCAAATTCTCAATAGCTATTAAAGTCCAAGTCCACTCCAAAAATAACTTACTTTCAATAGAAGCAGAAAATTCAGACAAACCAATCAAAAAAGGTTTGAGCAAGAAAGTTATGAATTTTTGAAAAAGTATGTAAAACTAAAAAACGATGGAAATCACTACACAAATTGCCAATTTGGTTATCAGTTTGTGACGTCATGTCCTCACTATTTATCAATTGCTTTATATAGTTTAATCCCATTAATTTCCCTTTTTATCCCCTAAAACTTGATTTCCCCATGCCTTTGCTATGGTGGCACGCAAACGCAAAAATTTGACGTATATACCTATGCAACAAATTTTTCATTTTTTACGTCCAAGACGTGAAAAAAAAAAAAAATTGACGTATACCTTTGTTTAGTAATTTTTTCATTTTTCTGTACTCATGCAATGGCCCTGAAGGGACACGCAGACGTGAAAATCGGCTGGAAAATCTGCGTCAAATATTCACGTCTGCGTCTCCCAAAAGGGACACGCAGACGTGAAAATCGGCTGGAAAAATCTGCGTCAAATATTCACGTCTGCGTCTCCCAAAAGGGACACGCAGACGTGAATATTCGACGTGAATTTTTTTCAGTAAGCTGATCGAGCACCAGGAAGATAAGTGTATCTGGGTTTGTTCTGCTGTGTTTTTAAACAGCTTTATCTCGACATTAATTGTACACCACTTCATTCTATTTTATGGACTAAAAGTGACATATACTATATATAGAAGGCCTATATAGATACATTACGCTTTGACATTTGTAAACATATTTTGCCTGTACCAAGTGTAACGTGGTGAAGTGGTTCATAAGTGCTTTAATACTGTCCCTCCAATGTAAATACCTCCATCCCACCTCAAGTGAAAATGGTGCAGTCCAGTTGAGTTTGTTTAGCAAGATTTGCTAATCCCCACTCCCCCAGCCCCCCCCCCCACCACATGTTCATCCTCCAGATCCAGCATGTTCATTCTCTTCATAATTGTATGAAGAAGTACCGTTATTTTGGAGAGCACTTATCTTCCTGGTGCTCATCAGCTTACTGAAAAAAATTCACGTCGAATATTCACGTCTGCATGCGTGTCCCTTTTGGGAGACGCAGACGTGAATATTTGACGCAGATTTTTCCAGCCGATTTTCACGTCTGCGTGTCCCTTTTGGGAGACGCAGACGTGAATATTTGACGCAGATTTTCCAGCCGATTTTCACGTCTGCGTGTCCCTTCAGGGCCATTGCACAGAAAAATGAAAAAATTACCAAACAAAGGTATACGCCATTTTTTTTTATTTTCACGTCTTGGACGTAAAAGACAAAAAAATTGTTGCATAGGTATACGTCAATTTTTTTGATTTTCACGTCTTGGACGTAAAAAAAGAAAAATTTGTTGCATCATTGTATACGTCAAATTTTTGCGTTTGCGTGTCCCTTAGGAGCCACCATACTTTGCCCAGTTTATATGATTTGTTTCATATTGCATGCATGACAAAAATTTTCATGAACTTTGAAGAATTGATACTTTTTTCTGAATATTGTATATTCATAATTATTGATTTTTATATAAATAATTTATCAAAATTCACATTTTCATGATTTAACTGGGGAAAACTACTCTATATTAGTGCATCCACACAAAAACATATTACTATCAATCACTGGCGTACTGGTGGGGGGCTTGGGGGCGCTAGCCCCCCCATAAAATTAAACCATGACTTATTTTCAATTCCATACAAGTGATTTATAAATGTTCGTGATATCACATGATTTTCAACAAAATGCGCGTTTCTCCATTTCTGTTGCAAACTGACACATTCCCAAATAGCCAGGAAGAGCATATGTTTTTTTATAGTCACGTGGCCACTAACAGTAAAAATAGTAGATAACCGTAGTATATCCAGTTTAGCGAAAAGTCTGGATACCCGTATGTCCGGCCTAGAGCTAGAGAAGAGCTTAGAGAAAATCGCAGCAGCTCTAGGCGGTACGCGGGGGAATGCGCAGTCGCCTGCGCCCAGGGTTTGTCTTAAGATTTGGCGAGGAGGGTCATTTCCGGAGGGAATGTTCCACAGGCGCGGATCCAGGGGGGGATGGGGCGAGCGGGCCTTGCCCCCCCCCCCTCCCCCCGCAAAGAAAAAGAAAACAGAGAGAGAGTGAGAGAGAAGGAAAGAAGGGAAAGGGAAAGAGGAGAGAAAGGGAAAGAAAGAAGAGGAATAAGAAAAGAAAGTGGGGGAAAAGAAGGATCGAGATCGGGGGCCGAAATATGCTCATCTGACCGTAATTAAACGCCTAAAACCCCTGAGCTTCCAGGGGCTCTGCCCCCTGGACCCAACCAATGGCCCGAAGTCAGGCCCCTGGATACTCATCTGACAGTAATTTATTGCCTAAAACCCCTGAGCTTCAATATTAGTGACCTGCCAGTGTCACAAAATAATAGGGTATCAAAATATGCTCATCTGACCGTAATTAAATGCCTAAAACCCCTGAGCTTCCGGGGGCTCCGCCCCCTCGACCCCACCAGCTAGGGGCCTAAAGCGGGCCCCTGAATGCTCAATGACCGTTATAAAATGCCTCAAATCCCTGAGTTTCAGGGGGCTCAGCCCCCGGACCCCACGCCAATTAGTGACCTGCCAGTGTCATGAATAAGGTATCAAAATATGGTCATCTGACCGTAATTAAATGCCCATATTCCCTGAGCTTCCGGGGACTCTGCCCTTGACCCCTGCCGGGGCTTTGCCCCTTTAGACCTCACGCCAATTTACACTACGCTCTACCTGATCGTAAATACTTTAGCCTCCCCCCACCCACTTGAAAAACGTTCAGCGGGGCCTGCATGTAAGAGTGGGGTGATGCGGATTTTTTTGTCTGCCAGCCCCCCAAAACTTTTTTGCTCATTACGCCACTGCTCTCAATCTAACTTGGATGCTGGTGTGAAGAAATAAGATTCTTAGGGAGAAAAAAGTAAATTTATATTATCAATATAAAGAAAATAATTAGTGGATAGTGAGGATATGACGTCACAGACTCATGAGTGAGTTGCCAATTTGTCTAGTGATTTTCAAAGTTCATGTCATTAAAAATTCACAACTTTCTTATTAGTTATCCGATTTTGCTCAAACTGTTTTTGATTGGTTTGTCTGATTTTTCTGCTTTTATTGAAAGTAAGTTATTTTTGGAGTGGACTTGCCCTTTAGGGCTAGCTATAATAGGGATTCGGGCTAACTTGGACCAGGGGACAACTCGGCCCAGCTGTAAAAAACGGTCATTTTTTTGTCATTTGACCCTAACACTAACCCTAACCCTAACCCTAAACTTGCAAAAACTGACCATTTTTGCAGCTGGGCCGAGTTGTCCCCTGGTCCGAGTTAGTTTGACTCCTAATAATAGGGTTAGGGTTAGAGTTAGGGTCAAATGACAAAAATGACAACTTTTGCAGCTGGGCCTGGTCCGAGTTAGACCGGATCCGGGCTGTCTGGACCCCTAACTTGTAACGCAATCGGGGATTCCCCACGTGTTATTTCGGTTTTTACAGATGTGAAGCGGTATCAGACAGACGGTGCCAGGTAAAAATGTCAGAGGTAAAAATGTCAGAGGAAAAAATGTCAGAGGTAAAAATGTCAGAGGAAAAAATGTCAGAGGTAAAAATGTCAGAGGTAAAAATGTCAGAGGAAAAAATGTCAGAGGTAAAAATGTCAGAGGAAAAAATGTCAGAGGTAAAAATGTCAGAGGTAAAAATGTCAGAGGAAAAAATGTCAGAGGAAAAAATGTCAGAGGTAAAAATGTCAGAGGTAAAAATGTCAGAGGTAAAAATGTCAGAGGAAGAAATGTCAGAGGTAAAAATGTCAGAGGTAAAAATGTCAGAGGAAAAAATGTCAGAGGTAAAAATGTCAGAGGTAAAAATGTCAGAGGTAAAAATGTCAGAGGAAAAAATGTCAGAGGTAAAAATGTCAGAGGTAAAAATGTCAGAGGTAAAAATGTCAGAGGAAAAAATGTCAGAGGTAAAAATGTCAGAGGTAAAAATGTCAGAGGTAAAAATGTCAGAGGAAAAAATGTCAGAGGTGAAAATGTCAGAGGTAAAAATGTCAGAGGAAAAAATGTCAGAGGTAAAAATGTCAGAGGTAAAAATGTCAGAGGTAAAAATGTCAGAGGAAAAAATGTCAGAGGTAAAAATGTCAGAGGTAAAAATGTCAGAGGTAAAAATGTCAGAGGTAAAAATGTCAGAGGTAAAAATGTCAGAGGTAAAAATGTCAGAGGAAAAAATGTCAGAGGTAAAAATGTCAGAGGTAAAAATGTCAGAGGTAAAAATGTCAGAGGAAAAAATGTCAGAGGTAAAAATGTCAGAGGAAAAAATGTCAGAGGTAAAAATGTCAGAGGTAAAAATGTCAGAGGTAAAAATGTCAGAGGTAAAAATGTCAGAGGAAAAAATGTAGGGGTAAAAATTGGTGCCGTCATAATATCTCAGCACTTTATCACACAAAATGTCGAGACGTAAGCTACTAGGCTATAGTGTATTATATTTTATAAATGACTGTGTATTGTACTTCGTACATGTCCTGAGGATAATACAATGTGGAAAATAAATTTGAAACTTATATTTTGTGATCAGGTTTGCATATATTAATTTCTATCATTTTTCGATATTTTAAATTGGTTGATGTTTTAATGTTTATTTGGTTTTGAGGAAATAGGCCTAAGTACATAGAATATTAAGATTGATAGAGATAAAACAGGGAATCAGTTATAAAGATCGCACAGAAATTCCACAAATTCAGTAATTAGACCCATCTTCATGTCCATCCCAGCAAAGACTGTTATGACAAGAAAACATTAATAAAAAGACACGGATGCTTTGTCCCCCTCATCAATACTTTATTACAAAAGTTTAACAAACAATATCAAAGCTTCGCTTGAAGAATGTCAGATAGTAGGCCTACAAGTGGTAAACGTTGAGACATATCTACCCAGGTATTTTGTCATGTGCTTTCGACCATAACACTTTGTAACTTTATATACTAAAATCATGTTTGTGATTAAGAAACGTGGGAGAAATACAGTTTAAGTCCCTCAATTTCAACTGTTTTTTTTCTGCCAAATTAATGATGCATTTTGTTTAATGTGTAGACTTGTACGAATATGTACCTGTTGGAAACTACAGTGTATGCCAGCACACCTTCTATAAATTCTGCACCAAATATCCTTCAAACAATATTATCATGTAAACAAGCAGTATCATGTTGCTATAAATGTGTACAGTAAAACTGTGTTTCTGATATGTTACTCATGAATCAATATTTTTCAATTTCAGACTTTGATCTCTCACAGCAAATAATTATAGAACGATGTAGCTTAAACAGAACCTCTGCAAAGCGCGCGCTTATCTTGAATGTGATGGTGCGGTTAGCATTTATATCAAATTTTGATGTAACATTGGCGGCTTTCTGCTTTGTATCAGAGTATCAAAGCTCTTCCAGACTATTTATACCGCAATAGTAATCGACGATCAACTCTTTGCAAAGCGCGCGCTTCCCTGGAATGTGATGATGCGGTTAGCATTATATGTAACATGGGCGGCTTTCTGCTTTATATCAAAGTATCAAAGTATCAAGCCCACAAGAAAGTGAAATTGTTGGAAATATGTATTTGTAGAAAATTACATGTTATAGTAGTCATTGCCACGCTGTTAACATGTCCATCAATCTTCAGAAGGGACGGTGAAGTGGGGTTGGGGTTGGGGCGGAGGACTCACAGCGTGATATCTTATCCTCTTTTTTTTGGGGCTGTGATGACTTTTCTTTTATTTAATGATTACACCATCGAGCCACAACTCGGCCTATAATTCATGGCCAAACTACTCGATTTTAGACATTCTTTTTTCCAGAGGTTTGCTCAGTGTACCAGTAACACTTCCTTAGACAAAGGCATATGAGGGGGAGGCAGCCGGATCACTATGCCCCCAAAGAAGGATACACCCCCGTCTCCCCTCGGCAATAATCGGGCAAAAATTCACAATTTCGGGCAGAAAGGTAAATAAAAGCTAAAAAAATAAGAAAATAAAGCAGCGCTGAAATTAATGCCTGCAGAGAATCCTTCGTTATATCTTTTCGATAAGCCTAATATACAACCATTACCATGCAATATTCAACCTGTAACATGCTTTTTTATATATTTTTACCTCTAACATTTTTACCTCTGACATTTTTACCTCTGACATTTTTACCTCTGACATTTTTACCTCTGACATTTTTACCTCTGACATTTTTACCTCTGACATTTTTTCCTCTGACATTTTTACCTCTGACATTTTACCTCTGACATTTTTACCTCTGACATTTTTACCTCTGACATTTTTCCTCTGACATTTTTACCTCTGACATTTTTACCTCTGACATTTTTACCTCTGACATTTTTACCTCTGACATTTTTTTCCTCTGACATTTTTACCTCTGACATTTTTACCTCTGACATTTTTACCTCTGACAATTTTTCCTCTGACATTTTTACCTCTGACATTTCTACCTCAGACATTTTTACACCGAGCCAGACAGACACAGGCGCGTACACAGCGGGGTTTTGGGTTACCCCTCAAAAATTTTATGTGCGTGTTTCGAGCAAACCCCACTGAACAAAATATCGGTCGGTATAATTTTCCAATTTCAGGACAAATTTTTTTTTGCTCTTACCCCGGCCCCGCTTATTCAGCGGCTGGCTGAGTCGTTGCGAAATTTTCGGCGCGATTCTCAAATTTAACCCCCCGTTGAAAAATCCTGCGTACGCTACTGGACAGACATAACACACACCCAGAATTTGATTATTTACGTCTGGGGACGTACGTCACCATCCGAAAGACGTGACTCCGTCGAACCATGCAGTGTCGGCATATTCTGGGCGTGTGTTACAGTGGCGGATCCAGGGGGAAGCTTAAGGGGCCTTCCCCTAGCAAAAAAAAAAACAGATAAAATTAACACCCTTTTTCTGAGAAAAGAAGAAGATGGGCCCCCTCCCCTGGCGCCCAGGGGTGGAAAAAAAAGGATCCGGGCTAATTCGGACCACGGGACAATTCGGCCCAGCTGTAAAAACTGGTTGATGTTTGTTCACATTATTTCGTCCTGGCCGTAAATTAGCAGACTACTGCTAGTGCTACCGCAGCAGCTCAGCTCAGTGTCCAGCTAGCAGTACAGCGCCGCCGGCCGGGTCGGCGGGGGAATTCACTGGCTCGGCGCCCGTACCGGGCCGCTGCACTGCATTGCAATTGCATGATTGAACTGCCCAGTTTGATCGAGTGACGTGAGTAGGCCTATAACTAATCAAACTAGATCTATATCTACTGTATTATCATTAGTCATTCAGAGTAGAATATCCAATTTGATTTAGTGAGTAAACTAGACCTATATCTACTGTAGCTACATCATTATCATTACTAGATTAGTCATTCAGAGTAGAATATCCGATTAACGATTAATGAAGGAATGGAATTTTTCTTTTTTCATAATCAGATAATCATATTTTACTCTTAAAAGTTAAAGACTTAATAAATAGCTATATCTAACGTTAGGGCATAGCACACGGGCCTAGCCTAGTACTCTAAGCAGAGAAGTGAACTGACGAATCCCTTCTTTTTTTTGGAGGGGCTGCCTCAAAAAATATACGAAAAGGTGTTGGTTTCAAGTTTTTGTATAAATATAATGCAGCCCCCTCCACCCTCCCCCCTCCCCCCCCCCCAAAAAATATATATTTTCTCCTTTTTGTTCCCTTTTCTGGGAATCAAAGAGATATATACAAAGCAAAGCAATTAAGACATGATATTGCAATGACGTGCCGGTGCATGGGCGGGCATGGGGATCTTCAGTCTCGCAAGCTTTCAGTCTCCCGGACCTTTGGTCAACTGGTCATTAACCGTTCCTCAAATTTCTATGAAATTCGTTGAAAGAAAAAAAATTGCGGTGTAATTTTTAATTTGTTGTAAATAACGCAGCTGCCCCCCCCCCACCCATCCCTCCTCCCATCCATCTCGGGGTATGTAATCAGCAACAGAGGCAAAGATCGATCTATGAGCAAAATCAATTTTTTTTTTTTTATATATATATTTTTTTTGGGGGGGGGGGGGGGGGTTAACAGATTTATATCTGATTGTGTACCTGTATAAATATGTATACTATGAATAAATAATAAATAAAAAAACAAAATTGCATTACCACAGCGTGTCATAATACACGATTACACCTGTTTACCATTTGTTATTATGAATCTGCTTGATGTCATATTGTTGGAATTTGTATCTTGGAGTCATAAACAAATAATATGTTTATTGCTATTATGTGTGTTTTTCAAACATGTCCTCATTTTTATTTAATTGTTTTAACTTTGTTTATTTATGCAGGGTTGGTGTGGCGTGTCATCTGTACCGGTTTCTGCATGTTACAATGTCAACATCATCTCCATCCCTCCCATCTTCTCCATCCTTCCCATCATCAACAGCGTCTTCATCCCTCTCATCATCTCCATCCCTCTCATCAACAGCGTCTTCATCCCTCTCATCATCTCCATCCCTCTCATCATCAACAGCATCTTCATCCCTCTCATCATCTCCATCCCTTACATCATAAACATCGTCTACATCCCTCTCACCATCTCCATCCCTCCCATCATCTCCATCCCTCCCATCATCTTCATCCCTCACACCGTCTCCATCCTCACACCGTCTCCATCCCTCTCATCATCTCCATCCTCACCAATCCCTCTCATCATCTCCATCCCTCTCATCAACAGCGTCTTCATCCCTCTCATCATCTCCATCCCTTACATCATAAACATCGTCTCAATCCCTCTCATCAACAGCGTCTTCATCCTCTCATCATCTCCATCCCTCACATTGTCTCCATCCCTCTCATCATCTTCATTCCTTACCAATCCCTCTCATCGTCTCCATCCCTCTCATCATCTCCATCTCTTACATCATGAACATCTTCATTCCTTACCAATCCCTCTCATCGTCTCCAACCCTCTCATCATCTCCATCCCTCACCAATCCCTCTCATCATCTTCATCCCTCTCATCATCTCCATCCCTTACATCATAAACATCGTCTCCATCCCTCTCATCATCAGGGATGGAGATTATGAGAGGGATGGAGATGATGAGAGGGTGTGAAGGATGGAGATGATGAGAGGGATGGAGACAATGTGAGTGATGGAGATGATGAGAGGGATGAAGACGCTGTTGATGATGAGAGGGATTGAGACGATGTTTATGATGTAAGGGATGGAGATGATGAGAGGGATGAAGACGCTGTTGATGATGAGAGGGATTGAGACGATGTTTATGATGTAAGGGATGGAGATGATGAGAGGGATGAAGACGCTGTTGATGAGAGGGATGGAGATGATGAGAGGGATGAGACGGTGTGAGGGATGGAGACGGTGTGAGGGATGAAGATGATGGGAGGGATGGAGATGATGGGAGGAATGAAGATGATGAGAGGGATTGAGACGATGTTTATGATGTAAGGGATGGAGATGATGAGAGGGATGGAGACGGTGTGAGGGATGGAGAAGATGGGAGGGATTGGTGAGGAATGAAGATGATGAGAGGGATGGAGATGATAAGAGGAAAAAAAAAAAAACGCCATTAGGCATTATGAGTCGGACCCCATCCAATCTGTCTCGATACTCCTCCTCAATTACCATGCCTGTCATACTCATACTATTCATAGATGTAGGCCCTGGTTAGCCTAGCTCTAGGCCAGTAGGCCTAATGGCAATGTTTTGCCAGGGGTGGTGCTGCCGGCCGGGGGCTGACATCTCTTGCTGGATCATAAGGATCAGCGTTCCGTTCAAATCATTGTGACGAATTGATATTGCCCAGGGCGGACCCTCCCAGACCCACCCCGCTTGGTCGCTCCGCTCCTCGCCGCCGACGCCTGCTCCATCGTTTTCATATATTTCACCCCATGCAATTTTGTGCCCCCGGTAAGAATTTCCTGGATCCGCCACTGTTGCCTATTGGTCAAAATTCTCAGTGCCAGGACTGCAAATAAAGAGTCTCAAGCCAGGTTCAATTCAAATTTCAATTCAATTCAGTCTTTATTTCCAATTCATTCAAACAGTAACAAAACAAAGTAATAAAAGGATATGAACAAAAAAAAAAAAAACTTAACGTAAGACATAAGATAAACGGTCATAAATACGGATTTAAAATACTGATAGTACAAGAATATAAAGTAGGGGTAGAATAGATTTTCTATTTTATAAGATAAATGATTGGAAAAAGGTATGTGTACATGGAAAGCTCAATGTAGGATTGTAAAATTACACATACCGTAGATATTCTAATAATAAATATTGTATTTAAGAAGTAAGAATAATTAGTACCATTGCTGTAATATTTATATATATTAAAGACATTCAAGAACAAAACAAAAACTATATAAAGACTTTACAACTTCAACAAAAAGAAAAAAAAGTAAAATCATAAGTGGAAAACTAGATTCTCTATATAAATGTATTTAAAATAAAACTAAACTAACAATTTTATGTTCTATTGTCTTTTAAAATATTATTAAACTGAATATTAAAATCGCTCAATTTCAGCGAAAATATTGTTAAACTAAATATTAAAATCACTCAATTTCAAAATATTCCATAATTCTGGGCCTGTATGGCCGCGCAATGACTGCTTTGCTCTATTGTTCAAATAAATCCATCGATGAAACTTGTTGGATAATCTGGTATTTTAAAATCACAAATGGGCAATCGATGATAAGGTGGACATGACCATCAAATTTTCAAACTGTTTGGACCTTCACAAATTTGGTATTAAAAGTTGGGAAAGTTGAGTTCTTGTTTCAGACCGCAAATGCCTTCAAAGTGCATGGTTATTGCTCTTATTCTTATTTGTGACATTTTTAGTGCTCTTTTAGGACCTAAAACTGCTATGAAGGTAATTTTAGACCCCAAAATGTGTGAAATTTAGCCATAGTTAATTAATTAATAATAACAATACACAGGCCAGCTGGTTGTGCGTATTATAACCAACACGAAAAAGCCAACATCGCCATCGGCATAGAACAAGTGCCCTTTCAACTTTGTAAGAAGTGCCTCTTTGTACATAGGAAAAGTTCCCCTTTACTTTGACGAGTGCCCCTATTAATTTGTAAAAGTGCCCCTTCCCTTTTATGTCATGATCATCATTATTTTGGCTTTCCATTTTTTGGCTTTCCTTTTTTTCGTAAATTACCCTTTACAACATTGCATTGAGCTACATGTATGGAGATCGAGCTACGGTCAAGACTTAATAGCACACTTCCTGTCACATACAAAAGAAGCTTACTCTGAATGTGGCCTGCCATTGACCCTAGCTACAGGCAGAGATCCTTACATAATACCTATTGTTCAGGGGGGATCCCCCTTGAACATAGGATACCTGAACAATAGGTATTACGTAAGGATCTAAGACACTGGCTACAGAGTACAGGGAGCAGTAGCAAGCCGAGAATGATATAGAATAAGTGATGATGTGAGGAATGGAGATGATGAGAGGGATGAAGATGATGTGAGGGATGGAGATGATGAGAGGGATGAAGATGATGAGAGGGATGAAGATGGCGTGAGGGATGGAGATGATGAGAGAGGTGGAGATGATGAGAGGGATGAAGATGGTGTGAGGGATGGAGATGATGAGAGAGGTGGAGATGAGAGTGATGTTAATGATGAGCAGGCCCGTAGCCAGGGGGGCACGGGGCACATGCCCCCCCCAAATTTCCAAGATCATACACCCCTCCTCATAGACCCCTCCTCAGGACGTCGATCAATTACATGTATGTGCCCCCCAAAAAAAAAAAAAAAAAACAAAACAAAACAAAACAAAAAAAACATCAAACTCTGGCTACGGCCCTGATGATGAGATGGATCAGTGGAGACGATGTTGATGATGTAAGGGTTGGAAATGAAGAGAGGGATGTTGATGATGTGAGGGATGGAGATGAGAGGGATGGAGACGGTGTGAGGGATGGAGAAGATGGGAGGAATGGAGATGATGAGAGGGATGGAGATGATGTGAGGGATGGAGATGAGAGGGATGGAGACGCTGATGATGGGAAGGATGGAGAAGATGGGAGGGATGGAGATGATGTTGACATTGTAACATGCAGAAACCGGTACAGATGACACGCCACACCATTCCTTATGTTGTGGTACGGGTACGTTTTATTTCATATGCAAGTTACAAGGCAAAAAAACCCTGCATAAATAAACAAAGTTAAAACAATTAAATAAAAATGAGGACATGTTTGAAAAACACAAATAATAGCAATAAACATATTATTTGTTTATGACTCTCAAGATACAAATTCCAACAATATGACGTCAAGCAGGCTCATAATAACAAATGATAAACATGCAGGTGTAATCATGTATTATGACACGCTGTGGTAATGCAATTTTTTTTTAAAATTTATTATTTATTTATAGTATACATATTTATACAGGTACACAATCAGATATAAATCTGTTAACCCCCGGCCCCCCCCCCCAAAAAAATATATATAAACAAAAAATTGATTTTGCTCAAAGATCTTTGCCTCTGTTGCTGATTACATACCCCAAGATGGATGGGAGGAGGGAGGGGTTGGGGGGGGGGTGTGTATTGGGTTTTACAGACGTGTATCAATCAGATATGATTATTTACGTCTGGGGACCGACCTTTAACGTCACCATCCGAAAGACGTGACTCAGTTTCGAACCTGTGTCCTCGGCTGAATCAGTTTGTAACTTCCACTGTTTGCTGGATTACAGGCGTACGCCACAACGCCTAGTCAACGTGGGGGCAGCAGCGTTATATACAAAAATTGAAAATTACACCGCAATTTTTTTTCAACGAAGTCTTCATAGAAATTTGAGGAACGGTTAATGACCAGTTGACCAAAGGTCCGGGAGACTGAAGGCTTGCGAGACTGAAGATCCCCATGCCCGCCCATGCACCGGCACGTCATTGCAATATCATGTCTTAATTGCTTTGCTTTGTATCTCTTTGATTCCCAGAAAAAGGGAACAAAAAGGAGAATTTTTTTTTGGGGGGGGGGCCGGAGGTGCTGGGTGGGGGCTGCATTATTTATACAAAAACTTGAAACCAAACCTTCTTTTCGTATAATTTTTTTGAGGCAGCCCTCCAAAAAAAAGAAGGCGATTTGTCAGTTCACTTCTCTGCTTAGAGTACTAGGCTAGGCCCTCGTGCTAGGCCCTAACGTTAGATATAGCTATTTATTAATTCTTTAACTTTTAAGAGTAAAATATGATTACCTGATTATGAAAAAGAAAATTCCATTCCTTCATTTATCGTTAATCGGATATTCTACTCTGAATGACTAATCTAGTAATGATAATGATGTAGCTACAGTAGATATAGGTCTAGTTTACTCACTAAATCAAATTGGATATTCTACTCTGAATGACTAATGATAATACAGTGGATATAGATCTAGTTTGATTAGTTACCGGTATACTCACGTCACTCGATCAAATTGGGCAGTACAATCATGCAATGCAGTGCAGCGGCCCGGTACGGGCGCCGAGTCAGTGAATTCCCCCGCCGACCCGGCAGGCGGCGCTGTACTGCTAGCTGGACACTGAGCTGAGCTGCTGCGGTACGTAGCACTAGCAGTAGTCTGCTAATTTACGGCCAGGACAAAAGAGTGTGAACAAACATCAACCATCTCGTCTAAAATGTACTACATTCGACTTCTCAATAACGAAATTTGTGTCAGGAATAAATAATAGACCTTCATACGAGATAAAAATGATATTTTTGCAGTGATTTACTGACAAAAACACTGCTCGAATTTCAGTGGTCCGAGTCGATACAACGCACATTTAATGTACGTGCGGCAATGCGGATTGCGAGCTGCAGCTGTGATCGAGTAAATTGTCCGAAATTTCATTTTTTTGTCATTTTACCTAAATAGAAGTTAAAGATTGTCTTCAATAGTATCATTTAACACAATTCCATTAAAGATTGTGGTTGGAAAGGGCATTATTAAGTCACAATGAGCACAAACATATACACATTGTTATATCTCGATCGATTAATCATGTCGGGACAATTCGGCCCAGTTTTTCCAGCTGGGCCGAATTGTCCCGTGGTCCGAATTAGCTCGACTCCAAAAAAAATACCGGTACACCCGTAAAAACGGGGAATCCCCGATTGCGTAACAAGTTAGGGGTCCAGACAGCCCGACCCAAAGACAGCCCGACCCTGGACAACTCGACCCAATACCCTGGCCAACTCGACCAGGTCGAGTTGTCATGGGTGCACGTGGGGTGCTTCGGGCGGCGGACAGCTCGACCAATTTTTTTCCCCCTCAACAAAAATATGGGTACAGCTTAATTAGAATGATATATCTAATGATAATATGATATATAAAACATGATAAAATAGGGTAAGGGTTAGGGTTAGGGTTAGGTTTAGGTGGCTGATGTCGCAAAAGGAACTCTTCTAAAAGTGGGTCGAGGGGCCGTATTCTGATCGACCCTAGCTGTGTTACTTTGTCTATAGCTACTTGTTGTATCTTTGAAGATAAGCTGATAAAGTTGACATTCTGAAAATTGTTGTAACTTTTGTTGTAACTTTTGTTGTATCTTTTGTTGTATCTTTTCTCTCATCTCTTATGGCCGAGCTTGCGCTCAAACTTTTGTGCGCTTGTAATTGTGCGTATTACTAATAAAATGACGCACAAGAGATAATCATATATAACAAGATAATTGGTATTCTGAATATTGTTGTATCTTTTATCTTATCTTATCTTAGCGTAATAAGCGCTCAATTAACTAATTACGCCCAAAATTAGTATATCTTCAGATATGGCATAAAGTATTCCTATTGGTTGACCAACTTATCATGCTTATATAAAATAGATCTTGATTGGTAGGGTCCATACAAATGGGCGTGTCAATTAAAGATAAGATAGAGGTGGTCCTTCAAGAGATATAACACAGGGATAACATGATTTTCAGAATGCCAACTTACAACAATATTAGCGGTGTGTTATCTCTGGAAGATACAACAAAAGATACAACAATGTTCAGAATACCGCCCAAGCTCTCCGCCGAAGCACCCCAGTGACCCCACCCTGGACAACTCGACCTGGTCGAGTTGTCCAGGGTATTGGGTCGGGCTGTCCAGGGTCGGGCTGTCTTTGGCTCGGTTTGTCTTAGCCTATAATCTAGGCGGAGTGCCGAGCTTTTTTGGTAGGCAATGTATTGGAACATCTAGTAGGCTGCGCACGTCACTACATGAAGGAAATGTCGACGCCCCCTAATGAATATGCATTATGCCTTTGCCTGCACGGCGTGTGTACTGTACATGTACCGTACATGCTGTGCACAATATATCTAGGCTATTTCAGCACGTCTGCACTATAGTATAGCCTGGTCTATATGTATTTCAGTACACTTATATTGTTTTGAATCATTCATTACATATATACTTGCATCAATTATAAGTTATTGCCTTTCTATATTTGTATTGTATTATTTTGACTTTTGACTACATACTTGCATCAATCAAGTAATTGCATTTTACCTCTCCCAAGCTGCAGTACGTCAGTACCTGTTCCAAAATTTCGATCTTTGGGTGATTATATTGTTTTTCCCTACACACTCCCTTCAATTAAGTATTTGCATTCTACCTGTTCCAAGCTGCATTGTAAGTGTTCCCAAATGTCCATCCTTTGTATATATTACATGGTTTTGACTATACACACTTGTACTATATACACTCCCTTCAATTAAGTAGTTGCATTCTACCTGTTCCAAGCTGCATTCTACCTGTTCCAAAATTTCGATCTTTGGGTGGTTATATGGTTTTTTCCTACAAACTTGCATCAATCAAGTAGTTGCATTTTACCTCTTCCAAGCTGCATTTTACGTCAGTACGTGTTCGGAAATTTCTATCTTTGGGCGATTATATATATTATTTTGCCTACACACTTGCATCAATTAGGTAATTGCATTCTACCTGTTCCAAGCTGCATTGTAAGTGTTCCCAAATGTCCATCCTTTGTATATATTACATGGTTTTGACTATACACACTTGTACTATATACACTCCCTTCAATTAAGTAGTTGCATTCTACCTGTTCCAAGCTGCATTCTACCTGTTCCAAAATTTCGATCTTTGGGTGGTTATATGGTTTTTTCCTACAAACTTGCATCAATCAAGTAGTTGCATTTTACCTCTTCCAAGCTGCATTTTACGTCAGTACGTGTTCCGAAATTTCTATCTTTGGGCGATTATATATATTATTTTGCCTACACACTTGCATCAATTAGGTAATTGCATTCTACCTGTTCCAAGCTGCATTGTAAGTGTTCCCAAATGTCCATCCTTTGTATATATTACATGGTTTTGACTATACACACTTGTACTATATACACTCCCTTCAATTAAGTATTTGCATTCTACCTGTTCCAAGCTGCATTCTACCTGTTCCAAAATTTCGATCTTTGGGTGGTTATATGGTTTTTCCTACAAACTTGCATCAATCAAGTAGTTGCATTTTACCTCTTCCAAGCTGCATTTTACGTCAGTACGTGTTCCAAAATTTCTATCTTTGGGCGATTATATATATTATTTTGCCTACACACTTGCATCAATTAGGTAATTGCATTCTACCTGTTCCAAGCTGCATTGTAAGTGTTCCCAAATGTCCATCCTTTGTATATATTACATGGTTTTGACTATACACACTTGTACTATATACACTCCCTTCAATTAAGTAGTTGCATTCTACCTGTTCCAAGCTGCATTCTACCTGTTCCAAAATTTCGATCTTTGGGTGGTTATATGGTTTTTCCTACAAACTTGCATCAATCAAGTTATTGCATTCTACCTGTTCCAAGCTGCATTGTAAGTGTTCCCAAATGTCCATCCTTTGTATATATTACATGGTTTGACTATACACACTCGTACTATATACACTCCCTTCAATTAAGTAGTTGCATTCTACCTGTTCCAAGCTGCATTGTACCTGTTCCAACATTTCGATTTTTGGGTGATTATATTGTTTTTCCCTAAACGCTTGCATCAATCAATTAAGTAATTGCATTCTACCTGTTCCAAGCTACATTGTACCTGTTCCAAAATTTCGATCCTTTGTATAATGGTTTTGACTATACACACTCGTACTATATACACTCCCTTCAACTAAGTAATTGCATTCTACCTGTTCCAAGCTGCATTGTACCTGTTCCAAAATTTCGATCTTTGGGTGTATATTGTTTTTCCCTACAAACTTGCATCAATCAAGTTATTGCATTTTACCTGTTCCAAGCTGCATTTTGCATATTCCAAAATTTCCATCCTTTATATTACATTGGCTTGGTTTTTATTTTCCGTATAAAAATTCAAATACATACAAGAATACAATTTACAAATATAATACACATCAAGAATTTAAAATGGCTTTCCTAGAGGTCCAGAAATAGATAATTAAACAGAAATAAAACACAAATTATTACGAATAAATTACATACACACTATCGAACCCCCTCCTAAACTCTCTATAATTAAACACAATATGAATACGACTGTTACCCCCCACCCCCTCCCCGTTCACACCAAAATTCTATACATCAAAATCTAGTATGATTTTGAATACACACACATACATATACACTCCCATCAATCAAGTTATTGCATTGTACCTGTTCCAATCTGCACGTTACGTGTTCCAAAATGTCAATCCTTTGTATTGTATGGTTTTGACTACACACTTGCATCGGTCAATACGACTGGCCCCCACAAATAAATAAAGATGTCTGACATCTGAATGTCCGAGTCATCATCATAGGCGTACGAGGGGTGAGTTGGCTAGGGAGTTGGCTAGGGATATTTCATAATTATGTAATGATGTGTTTGTTCTCTAATTCTATATCTTCTTCCATGACAATTCACGTCAGCCTTAGCCCTCGTTCGTTTGTTTTGTTCCATTATTTGTAATTTTTATTTGGCTATTTAAGTAATTGATTCTTTATATTTCGTGTGTGAACCTGTATGCAATTGTATCCATAGTTAAGTTAGGTTAATTAATATGATTCCTAGTACCCTGAGGTATGCTAATTCCTGGAAAAAAATAAAATCTTGAAACTCTTCATTGGCTAAACATTGAAATTGAAGAGCTTTTGGGGGCCTGGTCCTTTGACTATTTTGGCACTGGATATGGCTATATAAGGCTATATAATTTGTAGGTGAAAGCTACTTCCACTAAAATATCATTGTCGTATAAACAATTACTAGTTTCTAAAATAACGCGGGGCTGCTTATCTATACTTAATGTCTCAGTGGCGCAGCCAATATAAGATCAGTCGGGGGCAAAATTTCCCACAATTAAGGGGGACAAATTACGATAGGATTATTATGTGATGTTTTACTTTATTTTTCGTCACCACAGGAGCAGGGCAAATAATTTTATATAAGCTAGGTTATAAGGGTGTCTCTATAAATTCATCAACTTGAGATAAAAGGTAAAATATGATTTAAAAAAGACATAATAGTAGCGAACGCCACCGTTTGCATAACGCCTAAAGGTCACAAAATCGTGTCTTATTTGGCTTAAAATCGTGAAAAAATAACTTCCTTACTTCCATGGGAAATATATCATGCAATATTGTATATTTACGAAAAGCTTGAATATGGTATATAACTACAACCTCCTCTCGATCCGTCACTTCCTTCCTTTGCTGAGCGTTAGGAACATGATAGATCAGTCCCGTGATGGCAACGCTGCTGCACCCCGCACAAACACAGACTACGCCATCTAGGAACTACTTTGACAAACAATTTTATGAATAGCGCCCTCATTCCATGTTAAGAATAGCAACCCTTCTCGTATTTTTAATATAGCGACCCTCTTCTCGTATTATGAATAGCGACCCTCTTCTCGTCTTATGAATATCGATCGACCCTCTTCTCGTATTATGAATAGCTTGGAACATGCAGGTACAATGCAATTACTTGATTGATGGGAGTGTATGAGTGTGTAGTCAAAACCATGTAATACAAAGGATGGAAATTTTGAAACACTTAAAAGGCAGCTTGGAACAGGTAGAATGCAATAACTTGATTCAGGCGCGCCGGAAGCAGTTTGGGATTGGGAGGGGGGCAAACATTCCAGGGGCTCACCTTTCAGGGGCAATGGCCTAATGAGCAAAAAGGTCAAGGGGCGGAGCCCCCGGAAACTCTGGGGTTTTAGGCAGTAAATTGCGGTCAGTTAAGCATATTTAGATACCTTATTTGTGACACTGGCAGGTCACTAATAGGCGGGGGTCCAGGGGGCTGAGCCCCATGAAGCTCAGGGGTTTTAGGCAATTAATTATGGTCAGATGAGCATTCAGGGGCCCTCCTTAGGGCTTTTGGTGGGGTCCAGGGGGCAGAGCCCCGAAAGCTCAGGGGTTTTAGGTATTTAATTACGGTCAGATGAGCATATTTTGATACCTTATTTGTGACACTGGCAGGTCACTAATTAGCGGGGGGTCCAGGGCAGAGCCCCGAAGCTCAGGGTTTTAGGTATTTAATTACGGTCAGATGAGCATCCAGAAGCCCTCCTTAGGGCTTTTGGTGGGGTCCAGGCAGAGCCCCGAAAGCTCAGGGTTTTAGGTATTTAATTACGGTCAGGTGGGCATCCAGGGGCCCTTCTTAGGGCTTTTGGTGGGGTCCAGGGGGCAGAGCCCCGGAAGCTCAGGGGTTTTAGGTATTTAATTACGGTCAGATGAGCCTCCAGAAGCCCTCCTTAGGGCTTTTGGTGGGGTCCAGGGGGCAGAGCCCCGAAAGCTCAGGGTTTTAGGTATTTAATTACGGTCAGGTGGGCATCCAGGGGCCTTCTTAGGGCTTTTGGTGGGGTCCAGGGCAGACCCCCGGAAACTCAGGGGTTTTAGGTATTTAATTACGGTCAGATGAGCATCCAGAGGCCCTCCTTAGGGCTTTTGGTAGGGTCCAGGGGGCAGAGCCCCCGGAAGCTTAGGGGTTTTTAGATATTTAATTACGGTTAAATGAGCATCCAGAGGCCCGCCTTAGGGCCCTTGGTGGGGTCCAGGGGGCGGAGCCCTTGTAAGCTCAGGAGTTTTAGGCAGTTAATTACGGTCAGATGAGCATATTTTGATACTCATTTTGTGACACTGGCAGTTGAGAAAAAATCCGGGAAAATCATTTCATTTTAGCAACATTTGTATATTACTGGTATCGAATAAGAAATTAACCACGTTTGAATTTTATTTGGGGAGAACTGCCTCCAAGCCCCCCATCAGTACGCCAGTGTTCAGGGGCTCATAACTTTTCACTCCTATAATAAAAAACACACACGCTTTCCATCCTCTCCCACTATTTCCACGATGTGCGCGTAACGCTATTATAAAATCTTCCATTCATTGTTAAATATAGGGGCATGAGGGATGTTTAAGAAGTTTAATTCCCGTTTACTCTCCCTTTCTTTGAATGGAATGTAATTTTTATGTGATTCAATTCATTTTTTATTTTATTTTTGGTTAAAAAATACAAACCATTTTTACTTTTTTTTTGGTGGGGGCTTTTTGGGGGTCGAAAATGCGTTTTGCCCCCCCTTTTTTGGTTGGGGGCGACTGCCCCTGCCCCCCACTTCTGGCGCCTTTGACTTGATTGATACAAGTTTGTCAGGAAAAACAATATTCACCCAAAGGATCGAAATGTTGGAACAGGTACAATGCAGCTTGGAACAGGTAGAATGCAATTACTTAATTGAAGGGAGTGTATATAGTACGAGTGTGTATAGTCAAAACCATGTAATATATACAAAGGATGGACATTTGGGAACACTTACAATGCAGCTTGGAACAGGTAGAATGCAATAACTTGATTGATGCAAGCGTTTAGGGAAAAACAATATAATCACCCAAAGATCAAAATGTTGGAACAGGTAGAATGCAGCTTGGAACAGGTAGAATGCAAATACTTAATTGAAGGGTGTGTATATAGTACGAGTGTGTATAGTCAAAACCATGTAATATATACAAAGGATGGACATTTGGGAACACTTACAATGCAGCTTGGAACAGGTAGAATGCAATAACTTGATTGATGCAAGTTTGTAGGAAAAACCATATAACCACCCAAAGATCGAAATTTTGGAACAGGTAGAATGCAGCTTGGAACAGGTAGAATGCAAATACTTAATTGAAGGGTGTGTATATAGTACGAGTGTGTATAGTCAAAACCATGTAATATATACAAAGGATGGACATTTGGGAACACTTACAATGCAGCTTGGAACAGGTAGAATGCAATAACTTGATTGATGCAAGTTTGTAGGAAAAACCATATAACCACCCAAAGATCGAAATGTTGGAACAGGTAGAATGCAGCTTGGAACAGGTAGAATGCAATAACTTGATTGATGCAAGCGTTTAGGGAAAAACAATATAATCACCCAAAGATCGAAATGTTGGAACAGGTAGAATGCAGCTTGGAACAGGTAGAATGCAATTACTTAATTGATGGGAGTGTATATAGTACGAGTGTGTATAGTCAAAACCATGTAATATATACAAAGGATGGACATTTGGGAACATTTACAATGCAGCTTGGAACAGGTAGAATGCAATAACTTGATTGATGCAAGTTTGTAGGAAAAACCATATAACCACCCAAAGATCGAAATTTTGGAACAGGTAGAATGCAGCTTGGAACAGGTAGAATGCAAATACTTAATTGAAGGGTGTGTATATAGTACGAGTGTGTATAGTCAAAACCATGTAATATATACAAAGGATGGACATTTGGGAACACTTACAATGCAGCTTGGAACAGGTAGAATGCAATAACTTGATTGATGCAAGTTTGTAGGAAAAAC
The DNA here is from genome assembly GCA_037976565.1 of Mesocentrotus franciscanus. Taxonomy (NCBI): domain Eukaryota; kingdom Metazoa; phylum Echinodermata; class Echinoidea; order Camarodonta; family Strongylocentrotidae; genus Mesocentrotus; species Mesocentrotus franciscanus. The sequence goes on along the minus strand of CP137678.1, from coordinate 29,869,077 downwards.
CATATAACCACCCAAAGATCGAAATTTTGGAACAGGTAGAATGCAGCTTGGAACAGGTAGAATGCAAATACTTAATTGAAGGGTGTGTATATAGTACGAGTGTGTATAGTCAAAACCATGTAATATATACAAAGGATGGACATTTGGGAACACTTACAATGCAGCTTGGAACAGGTAGAATGCAATAACTTGATTGATGCAAGTTTGTAGGGAAAAACCATATAACCACCCAAAGATCGAAATGTTGGAACAGGTACAATGCAGCTTGGAACAGGTAGAATGCAATAACTTGATTGATGCAAGTTTGTAGGGAAAAACCATATAACCACCCAAAGATCGAAATGTTGGAACAGGTAGAATGCAGCTTGGAACAGGTAGAATGCAATAACTTGATTGATGCAAGCGTTTATGGAAAAACAATATAATCACCCAAAGATCGAAATGTTGGAACAGGTAGAATGCAGCTTGGAACAGGTAGAATGCAATTACTTAATTGATGGGAGTGTATATAGTACGAGTGTGTATAGTCAAAACCATGTAATATATACAAAGGATGGAAATTTGGGAACATTTACAATGCAGCTTGGAACAGGTAGAATGCAATAACTTGATTGATGCAAGTTTGTAGGAAAAACCATATAGCCACCCAAAGATCGAAATTTTGGAACAGGTAGAATGCAGCTTGGAACAGGTAGAATGCAAATACTTAATTGAAGGGTGTGTATATAGTACGAGTGTGTATAGTCAAAACCATGTAATATATACAAAGGATGGACATTTGGGAACACTTACAATGCAGCTTGGAACAGGTAGAATGCAATAACTTGATTGATGCAAGTTTGTAGGAAAAACCATATAACCACCCAAAGATCGAAATGTTGGAACAGGTAGAATGCAGCTTGGAACAGGTAGAATGCAAATACTTAATTGAAGGGTGTGTATATAGTACGAGTGTGTATAGTCAAAACCATGTAATATATACAAAGGATGGACATTTGGGAACACTTACAATGCAGCTTGGAACAGGTAGAATGCAATAACTTGATTGATGCAAGCGTTTAGGGAAAAACAATATAATCACCCAAAGATCGAAATGCTGGAACAGGTAGAATGCAGCTTGGAACAGGTAGAATGCAATTACTTAATTGATGGGAGTGTATATAGTACGAGTGTGTATAGTCAAACCATGTAATATATACAACGGATGGACATTTGGGAACATTTACAATGCAGCTTGGAACAGGTAGAATGCAATAACTTGATTGATGCAAGTTTGTAGGGAAAAACAATATAATCACCCAAAGATCGAAATTTTGGAACAGGCATGACGTATAATGCAGCTTGGGAGAGGTAAAATGCAATTACTTGATTGATGCAAGTATGTAGTCAAAAGTCAAAATAATACAATACAAATATAGAAAGGCAATAACTTATAATTGATGCAAGTATATATGTAATGAATGATTCAAAACAATATAAGTGTACTGAAATACATATAGACCAGGCTATATACTACAGTGCAGACGTGCTGAAGTAGCCTAGATATTGTGCACAGCGTGTACGGTACATGTACAGTACACACGCCGTGCAGGCAAAGGCATAATGCATATTCATTAGGGGGCGTCGACATTTCCTTCATGTAATGACGTGCGCAGCCTACTAGATGTTCCAATACATTGCCTACCAGCTTTTTTCTTTGCTGCTAGACTAACCCTAAGCAGAACGTCTGATACGGCGAGACTACGAACCGTGAGTCGCGTTATCGAGACCTCAGAAAGAGAGGAATGGCTATGGTTACTTTCAACGTTGAGGGTGTGTTATTTTATCAGCTGATTGGGTGCGCGACACGGAAACGGTACAGAGGCTGGACTAGGAGCTTCTTACCGTAATACATACGGCGCCCGTACATTTTCTTCATTTTCGCCGGAATCGAATTCGAAGATCGTGAAGATCTGCTTAAATTTTCAGGTCGGTTAGTACTAATATTACTGTGCAATCAATACAATGCTAATTATTATTTGTATGTTTTAACTATAGACTATTTGCATGGGAAGAATTTGGACAAACGAGCAATTTTTGTCCTTGTTATTTCTTCAACCCTGTGTATTTTGATGACTGTGTCTGTGAGCTGTGCAGTGCTGCAGCTGCACTAGCTATGCCCATTGAAATTGAATGATATGTATTCACCTGTATTCACCTGTATTCACCTGTCTTGTCGGGCTCCTTAGTAAGACAATGTCTTGTAATGCCCTCCCATAGCTCATCAATACACCACTGCAAAGAGTTCATTCCTTAATAGGTCCACAGTTGGATCTGTGGGACGATTCAACAGGATTATCACCTGCTGGGCCTGTAACTATACTTGTCGAGTTTTGTTGAAAGATAAGCATCCACCGCTGTCTTGAAGCTGTTAATGGTTGGTGCATTCACTGCTGACATCGGTAGTTTGTTCCAGGTGTCGACTACACGGTGTGTGAAGCTATACTTGCGGATGTTGAGGTGTGCACGCTCCTTATGGATCCTCATGTTGTGGCCTCTTAGATTGGTTTCCCGCTCTTTCATTGTAAACAGGTTGTTTATCTTTATATCATTCAGACCATGCATGATCTTGTAGACTTGAATCATATCACCACGGAGGCGTCTGTATGAGAGGGTAGGTAGGTTGAGCCGTTGAAGACGGGTTTCATATGGTAAGTCTTTCAGTGATGGAATCATCTTGGTGGCACGCCTCTGAACTCTTTCAATTGTAGTTCTATCCCTTTCTAATACTGGACTCCACACACAATTGGCGTACTCTAGATGAGGGCGCACCAGTGTCTTGTATAGTGGCTTGAAGATCTCTTCATCCTTATGGTCAAATGTTCTTTTGATTACTCCGGCGATCCTGTTGGCCTTGTTAGCTGCTACACTCACATGCTTACTGAATTTTAAGGATGGATCAAAGGTTACACCAAGGTCCTTCTCTTCTTCACGAACTACAAGGTCTTTTCTTACACCTCCTCCTTCCATGTTGTATGTCGTCTTTGCTGCCTGTTTACCATAATGCATAATACCACACTTGTCTACGTTGAATCTCAGTTGCCATCTATCAGACCATTTGCTCAGATTATCCAAGTCTTCCTGAAGAACTTCACTGTCTTTCTGGTCTCTGATGTGAGTGTACACCTTTGTGTCATCTGCAAACATCTTTACTCTGCCCTTCAATACATCTGGTAGGTCGTTAATGTAGATGACAAACAAAATTGGACCCATCACACTACCCTGCGGTATTCCGCTTAAGACTTCTGCCCATTTTGATTTATTTCCATTTATGACTACACATTGACTCCTGTCTCCTAGGAAGCTCTGGATCCATCTCAACAGGTTTCCGCTAATGCCATGAGCTCTGATCTTCTTGAGTAGTCTCTGGTGCGGTACAGAGTCAAAAGCCTTGCTGAAATCAAGATAGGCCACATCAACGCCACCTTCTTCATCAATCATGCCAGTCCACTCGTTTAACACTTCTATTAATTGTGTTACACACGACCTGCCGTGTGTTGTGTTGTGTTGTGCACAGCATCCATCTTCCAGTTCCAGTACGTAGTACAGTTTCTGTTTTCGTTGATGTCTAACTAAAGTTCATATTATTACTGTTCTCGTTTATTCATAACTAAAAGTACATAATTGTTACTGGCTTACTGCGCATGGGCTGCAAAAATTTCAATATGGAGCGGAGTTCAATTTCGACAAAGAAAACCGGGAAAAAAAGACCCTGTCGCATCATAGTTTCTAGACAGAAATGACCGTCTGGTATGGGTCATTCTTAAATAAAACTTGACATTTGTTGACATTTCCCATACACAGACGGTACCCCATACGGCTCGCACCACGGGGAGAGATTGAGCCGATTGTGGCCCGCTTTGGTCCCAAAAACTTTCTCCCATGATTTTCTTTATTTAGAATAGATCTAATTTTCTGATTTATAAATCAGATACAAAAATACTATGTCTATTTTTCTCCTATGTACAGTTATCAATTTTTTTATGACTTATTTCTAAATGCGAAATTTACGGACTTACGTATATGGGTTATCCAATTTTTATCTCAGAACCAAGGAAACGGTACGTTCATGCATTCGAACTGGTAATCTATGACATGACCCGCCCGATATATTTCGGGTCAACCGACCAAAACAAGCCCAATGGCCAATCAGAGCACGTGTTTGATATTGGGCTTATGAATATTCAAACATCACCGGCTCAAGCCGGGCTGACTCATACGTAGCTATTGGACGTTCGAAAAGAAAAAATGAATATTCATCAACTTAAACCAAGATGGCTGACAACAAATCTTGTTGACTACAAGACTTTCTCGGATTAATCATTAATATAGGATCTAAATGAGCAAGCTATCGTAAGTCAAAGTATATATTTCGGGTTATTCTTATGGCTATTTAGATTCAGTGTAATATTGCAGCCAAAGTGGATATATGAAGACGTAAAGAGTGAAAAACTCGTTGCATATCTCATTCATCGCGGTCCGGCCGAACCGAACCATTCGTTCCCCACACTACCCCATTGACGTACTTCAGTCTATGTATAGAGGCGGTCAGAGGAGCCAGATGCAATCTCAGCGGAACAACCGTCGATTTCAGAGACTGAAGCTTTCAGTCTACATAGTTTCATACAGTCAATCTGTAATATGTATATCATATCTGGTAAGTGGAACCGATGTATATTAGCCTAAACCTAATTTTCAAAAATAAATGCATCGGATATGAATCCGCTAAAGTGACATTTTAGTCCAAAAGTTTGACCGGAATTTGCTGTTGAGATCCGTAACACCAGTTTGCAATGCAGTCTCTATGGTCGGCTTCTGTCTCTAAATTAGAGAGGAGCCGACCCTACCCAAATCAGAGGCTAACAAAGAGACAGAATGAGACAGAAATTTTCGGTCTAGATTAACGATAGTCAGCGACTTAATCTCTACATTATGAGATACGTGCGCGCCTGGAACGGCTGACACGAAATTGTTGCTGCTCTCGGATTCGTGTGTTTTTACATATATATTTACACTTTTGGACTTATTCAGCCTGATCAGCTTTTTGATTGAGCCTTTCTGAATCATCAGGACAATTTTAAAGTAATGTCACGGGCTGTTTGGTGAGAACTAATAACTTTTAGATTTTATGTCTTGTACCTTTACGTTCACTACACGATAGATGGAGAACCGCCATTTTGCTTACCCTACACGTGTAGCGCTAATGCCCATTCACGCGTGGTTAAACCGCACGAACGATGAGACCGGAGTAACATAGCCTCATGAATACGGCAATTGTGTTGACTTTACGTGTACTGGGTTGGCGCGCAATTCGTATTGATGACTGATTCACTAAGATCATGGTTACGCCAAGTTTTATATCAGTTTGTTTACTTGGAACCATGAAAGATGAAGTTAAAAGACTTAATGATTTTGTGCTTGCTGCTGTGTAATGTGTACCACCCATATAATTACCGGTACAACAAGTTTCGGAACACTCTGTTTTTGAGAAACGAAACCCTACCACTATTTGAGATAAACTCGCCTATTCACGACTTCAATGATGGTTATGTTCATGGCATTGGAACCAAATTTGTCCACCATAAATTCGTCGGAAGACGGATTCAATATTATAACAACTCGATATCAACTTTTCGTAGTGAACTTCTACGATGTGGAGACGTTGAGAGCAACCCTGGACCTCGACTCAACGGCAACATCAATGAAAATGGACAAACATCTCAAATCCGTAGATATCCCATCTCATCTTTACATGATATAAGGACAACATGTACACGCACCAAACTACCTCCTGCTACGTGGGACATCATCAAACACCTGGGCATCAATAGCAAACCTGCTCCCCACCGAGGTAAGAGAGGAGGCAATCATTCACGGAATCGGAAACAAATACCTGTCCTTGTTCGACAACGAATTACTAAACGAACTAGTAATAGGCATATCCAACAAGATAGAAACAAATGCGTTATTACAATACATATTGAGAAAACTTCTACACATCAGAATAGGAAACAGAAGTATGATCTACCCTCTGTCCTTTTATTGAATGCTAGATCATTACAAAACAAGTTTGATGATATGTCAGTTGTTGCTGATATAAATAATGCTGACTTAATTGCAATTACAGAGACTTGGTTCAACGAAAATACCCCTCTGCAGCTTTTTTCATTGTCAAATTACAATCTATTTTTCAAATCCCGAAAGGATCGTGTTGGTGGCGGCGTCGCGCTTTACGGTAAACAACGACTCAACTGCAAACAACTTCCAGTACAAGTTCCTGACGGCCTAGAGGTCCTGTGGATCCAGATGAGACCACCAAGATTACCACGCCAAGTATCGACTATTATAATCTGCGTGATCTACTTCCCACCCAGGGACCTGCTTTCACCAGATTATATCGATCACATTACTTCTACCATTGACGAACTACTAATTCGATATCCTGGAGCCGGAATATCCATAATTGGTGATTTTAATGATCTCGATATTGAGCCCTTTCTACAAGATCAACGATTTAAGCAAGTTGTACAGCAACCAACAAGAGGAGAAAATATCTTAGATATGATTATTACAAATTATTCATTATTATATCACTCACCTGAGATTTTATGTCCAATAGCTAATAGTGACCACAACTGTGTTTTGTGGCAACCACGTTTTCCTCAAGCTAACCGTTCAAATAAAATACGCAAAAAAATTGTTCGACCTTTGACGGATAGTGGTCGAAGAGTTTTGGATCTTGATAACCCAACATTCCTGGGAGGAAGTTCACCAAGCAACCGGCGTCAATGATAAGTTGACAATTTTACTAAGTACAGTTCAGGAACATCTTGATGACAGCCTCCCAGTACGTGAGATTCGTTTCCATGAGGACGATAAACCTTGGATGACATCAGATATTAAATCAACAATCCAAAACCGACAAAGGGCATGGTGCCAAGACAATAAACCACTGTGGCGTCATTTTAAGAACAAAGTTGCTAAAGCAATACCATTAGCTAAAAGTAATTACCATAATACCAGGATAAGCAATTTAAAGAGAGATGATCCTGCTGGTTGGCATAACAAAATAAAAATTCTCACTCAAGGCAGAAAAGAACAGACTGCTGTAGACATTCCTGGAATTGACTCTATTAATCCAAACTGCTATACTGAAACTGCTAACAAAATTAATGAACATTTTATATCTATTGCTGAAGATTTGCCTCATCTTGATAGCTCATTCTTACCTGCATACTTGCCATCACCTGTAAAATGTCCTTTCATTGAATGTCAACAAGTTTATAATTTGCTTAGTAAAATAAATTTACAAAAATCTAGTATAACGGGAGATTTATCAGTGAGAATTCTTCGTGAATTTTCTTATGAATTATGTGTACCATTAGCCGATATTCTTAATGTGTCTTTTGAAATTTGTATTATTCCTAACTCTTGGAAACATGCACAAATTGTTCCTATACCTAAGAAAAATACACCCACAATTACTGATCTTAGACCGATAGCTCTAACAAGTCACTTTGCTAAAATTTGTGAATCCTTCATTGTTAAGTGGCTACTGGAAGATATTGATGGAAAAATTGATATACATCAATATGGAAATCGACCAATGGTATCAACTTGTCATTATCTGATTAAATTGCTACACCAATTGTATGAAAATGCTGATTCACCCAAGTCAATATCTACGTTAGTTTTAACTGATCTGTCAAAGGCTTTCGATCGAATAGACCACAACATTTTAATTAGAAAATTAATTGACTTGGGCGTCAGGCCCTGTGTAATTTCATTAGTTGTTAATTTTTTACAAAATAGGACCCAATGTGTGAAATATAGAGGTACAATTTCTGACTCACAATTGATTCATACTGGTGTTCCCCAAGGAACTAAACTAGGCCCTGTACTATTTTTGATGATAAATGATGCTTGTAAAGATGAAATTATATCATATTATAAGTATGTTGATGATCTTACACTTGTTGAAAGTAGAAAATGTACTCAAATTTCAAGAATGCAAGAATCTCTTAATAATTTTCAACAATGGACTAGTGTAAATAATATGAAACTAAATGCAGCCAAATGTCATGCCATGGTTATTACTTTTATGAAACGACCACTAGTGTCTGAAAATTTACTTATTGGGAATGTTGAATTAGATACAGTGAAATTTGCTAAAATTCTTGGGGTCATTCTACAAAGTAATCTCAAATGGGACTTACTTTAACGAGCATATCAATGACATTGCGGTTTGTGCTCTGGAATTCGTTGTTTTATTTTGCAGTCGGTTGTAGTTGGTCTCAAAATTATGCTGCATTTATGATATTTTACTTCTAATTTTTAAGTCTCATTATAGTTTATTAACACTTTATCCGATTATTTTTTCTAGTTCTCCTTTTCAGCCTATTTATCTGTCCTACCCTTTATCTGTCCCTTTTATTGCGTAGTCTCCTCTCCAGCTTCTCTTTCTCATTTCTCTACGCTCTCTCTCTTTATTGTCTTACCAGTCCCTCTAATCTTCTATTACATTTGTCTTATTGCCTTCTGTTACGAGATCGTTCTTCTTCAATTATCCTGTAGTCATCCGTTTCAATCTCTTCTCTTTTTTCGCTTTCTTTCTTTGATCATATCCTTGATTATTTATGTGAATTACCATTTATATTTATATGTTATGCTTTTGTATGTATCTTTTGTAAATTCAATTTGTTTCAGCCTCTGGCTGCTATTTGAATGTTTTTAAAATCAATAAACCATATCAAATCAAATCAAACATATCAAAGATACAATGTTAAGGTGTAATAGGAAATTGTATATGCTTCGTAGATTGAAATCATTTAATTTTCCTCGCAATGACCTTTTAACTATATACATGGGATACATAAGACCAGTACTTGATTATTGCGTCCCTGTTTTTAATGGAAATATTACTCAAGAGCAAATATTAAATTTAGAACGAATTCAAAAGAGAGTCCTTAGAATAATATTGAGAGGTGACTATATAACATATGTCAATGCTCTTTCATTGTGTAACTTGACCACACTTGAAGCAAGAAGAAAACAACTTTGTGAACATTTTGTAATATCTTTAGAAAAACACCCTGTGTTTAATGATTGGTTACCGGTTAAAAGAGAAAATAGATACAATTTGAGAAACTCAAACAAATATGACACTTTTAAATGTAAAACTCTAAGATTTCAAAATAGTGCTCTTCCTTACCTTGTTCGCATTTTAAACAATATATAGTTTTTTTTATGAAAAAGTAGTCGTATTATACCCGATTGGCCCCAAGTAGGGCCACGGGAAAGACACATAGTCTCGTCATGCCAGTGGCGGTTCCAGCGGGGGACCCGGGGCCCTGAGCCCCCTCCCCTAGGAAAAAAAAACAGGTAAAAACACCCTTTTTTGTAAAAAAGAAGAAGATGGGCCCCCTCCCCTGGCGCTCAAGGGGAGGGGGTGGAGGTTGAAAAGAATAGCACCCCCCACTGAGCGAAAAATCGGCCGGCACAATTTTCAAATTTTTGCACGAAGTTGGCCCCTTTTTTGGCCCCCTCTCTTGCCGCCGGCTGGATCCGCCCCTGCGTCATGCTACACTCCAGCTCCCTTTAAATGAACAAAGAAAATTCTGTCCAAGGATTTAGTTTGGTTAAATTGATCTTGGTATTTTTTAATTTTTTTTTGCCGGTATCTCTTGCAAATGTAGTTCCATTGAAATGATATTGACATAAGAGGTACTTTTAATATTTATTGACCATTGGGGATTAGGCCTTGTAACACCTTCCTTGTAAATAAATGGAAAGAGGTGGGGGTCTTTACTAAACTTTGAGAAAGTTGGGTTTTTGTTATTCTTACTCTGTTTGCGAAATTTTAACATATAATAATAATGATAATGATATTGGATATTTATATAGTGCACATATCCACCATGCATGGTGCTTAAGGTGCTCCAACTGTTACCCCGGCTCTGCTAGGCATGTATTTTGTATTTTGTTTTCTTCTTTTATTCTAATTTCAAGGGATGGCGAAGGAGGAAGAAGTGGCCAGTTCTAACTCCAAATTATTACCAGCGGAAAGGTACATATAAGTTGATTGTATAAAAACTTGAAAACCACAAAATGTTTGCATTATAAATTAACTATTTGCTGGTTTGATACTTTGAAACAAATTTTACCAGTCCCCCTCCCCCCCCCCCACCCCCCTCTCCCTCAGTACTTACCAGTAGACTCTATAGAGTGAAAATCTTAACGGAAGTATTAAATGATAATAAGAATAAATGAATAAACAAAATAAAATTGAAATAAAAAACATCTATGAATTGGAAACATATTTATTGAAAATTCATAATTTTTTTTCACACAAAATTTCAAACAAAATTTCAAATATAGTAGTATTCCATTTACATGAACATGCCTTCAGGCTTCAGGTATAAAAGGCATATATATTTGTTGTGCATTTTTGGTTCATAGACTAGTATACTACAACATGTCAGGTAGAAATATAAAGACATGTATTTAGACATGTATTTTCATAAACCCACTTTGCCCAAGAACATGGATTTGATGAAGTACAGTCAACCTCGCACAAGTCGGCCTCGTATATGTCAAATAACTGCCTAAGAATTATAGAATAATTTCATTCCATCAAAATTCAATGAAGGATCGTCTTTGTTTATCAAATTTTTTCCTCTACGTAATTAGTGAGCAATAATTAAATTGTTTTTGTTTCTTTTCAGTTGGGATTTTGGAAAGTGTTCCTGTGAGGATGCCGAGGAGAAGTTGATGGCCATTGGCATAAATAAAGGACAATTCATTGTGAGGAATGATATATACGCTGGTAAGAAGAAAAAAAATCAATCATCAAAAGTGAAATCACCTCTGAATGCTTGATATTAAGTTGGTCTTAATAAAAAAAGAGAAAATGAAGTAAAACAGATTGTTAGAAGAATTTGAAAGTTTTGCATGGTGTAAACCTGAAAACTTTTAACTATAATTCAGATTTGTGAAGTTTTTTGAAAAACCAATCAAAAATAAAAGTTGTAATCAATCAAATGCACATTTGAAAGACTGTGACATACATGTACATGTATGTCACAGTCTTTCAATGAGCATCTCTCCCATTTGCTTACTATTGGATATTTTGTAAATTTCATTGTCATGGTTGTTAATGAAGAACAACATATTTTGGGGGTGTATTTTAGAGGGGGTGTGTACAAATATGTGTCAAATAGTAAATGTACATGTAAATTTAGGGCAGGGTACATGTGTAATTTCCAGTATAAAACTACTATTTGCAGGCAATTGAAGGGTTATCGTGTAGTGAAATACAGCTTGAAGCTTCAGAAACACAGTACACAGGTAAATGCTACATGTACCATTAAACTGGTGGAGTTTATGATCTGTTTTGATGGGGTTGATTGGGGGTGTAATGACTAATTGGAAAGTCTGGACCAGCCTGCATAGTTATTAGTCCAGTCAGAGAAATTGTGCCTTTTGTAAAAGACTCAATATACATGTACTTCGGGCTCATGGATTTTGGGGCATGAAACGTTTGTGAATTTCTTTACTACTAGCAGAATTTGCGAAAGGTTGCATATGAAAATAGATAAATTAAACGAAACTTACCTGGAAGTTGAAGTTTGATTTCTATTCTAGTAGAAATCAGGAGTGAGAGATTATGTGGTGATATCCCGGACTGCGCATGCGCAACAATATTCAAAGAGCTGATCTGCATGGAAAATGACTCCAAGAGCCAGCAAGAACAAGATTCTTCTTGAGACTTCCTCTATACTCAATGATACCTGGGTGTTTTAGGGAGCGGTGGGCACATAATCTCTCACTCCCGATTTCTACTAGAATAGAAATCAAACTTCAACTTCCAGGTAAGTTTCGTTTAATTTATCTATTCTACCACGAAATCTCCGTTCAAGATTTTGTGGTGATATTTTAAAGATTTTCCATGCAGAGTGAGCAATAAAACAGAAGTATAATAATACTTTGTATAGCCAGAACATACCGTGAACTGGTCTTGGAGCGCTCATCGTTTTGCAGAGCGGAGTACAGCTTCTGCAAAAGAATTAACCCTTATTTGGGGTTTCTTGTAAAACGTCTGGAACGTTTTCTCGCTGGCCCAACCAGCTGCCTTGAGAATTAAGTCTGTAGGTACATCTGCTGTTGTTGCTGCAGATGTTGCTGCTGCTCGGGTGGAGTGGGCCTTAAAAATCGCCGTGTCAATCCCGAGAGTTTCAGCACCTCCTTTATCCACCGTGCAATCGTGGTTGTGGAAACTTTCTTATGAGGTTTATTTATGCTTATGAAGAGTTGTTGTTCGTCATTCCTGAGATCACTTGTCTTTTGAATATACTTATTCAAATATCTCACTGGGCAAATCCTTTTGTCAGGTGGATATGTATCAATTTTGAGTCTATATCCTGTGGCGCCAGGTCTCGATTGTTTGAGTGGTTCATCCACGTAGCATGTAATGCTGTCCTCCGATATCGTGCACTTGTCCAATCTTATTTTTGCAAAGTCTGCACTCTCTGCGCCGATACCAAAGCTATTAACATGACAACTTTAAACGTTAGTGCTTTTAAGTTTAGTTTGCCTGCTGGCGAAATCCCTCTAAGATAGTTAAGTACTTTCCCAGCATCCCAGATCTCCTGATATCTGGGGAGGGGGCCTTAAGTTGTAGACTCCTTCATAAATTTGGCAACAAGGGGGTGTGCTCCGATCTCAGCATGTCCATCTTCCAAAATCACATGCGCTGATAGAGCACTACGTGCTGTGTTAATGGCACTATAGCTCAAACCTTTCTCATGAAAAAGATATGATAAAAATTCAACCACACGCTTTACATCGACCACTCCACTGTCTATATCTATCCTTTTACAATAGGTGATCCAATGCTTAATAGAACTGCTGTATTGTTTTGGGGTTCCTGCCCTCCATGCAGCACATATGATGTCTTGGGTTTCCTCAGAAAATCCTAAGGCTTTAAGTGGCTTCCATTTCCGGATACCCTGCAAATAAGCAAATTTAAGCGGTGAAAAAGTGGGTGTGGCTCACCAGAGATTGGTTGTGTTAACAATTTCTTGCTTTTAGAGACATACATGGGGCTCCACCAACATGTCATGCAGCATGGCATACCAAGACTGCGTGCTCCAATCCGAGCAACTAGTACACCACAGGCCTTGTCCTGCATTATCTTCTGTAAACACCTCCCAACTAGGCAGAATGGGGGGAAAGCATAAAATTTGTATTTTCCCCAGTCCAATAAAAATGCATTTACTGCCTCCGCCTCTGGTTCTGGGTGCCACGAGACGTATCTTGGTAACTGCTTATTCAAGCGTGATGCAAACAAATCTATTTCCAAAGGTCCAAATTTTTCTTCTAGCTCATGAAAAACTGGTTTTGCTAACATCCATTCTGTTCGATCATTAAATGATCTTGAGCATCTATCTGCCTCTACGTTTAGTCTTCCTGCCAAATGGACAGCTGACACCCAAATGTTTCTGTTAATGCACCATGACCATAAGCATTTTGCCAATTTATCACACTTAATGGACCTGGAGCCTCCCATGTTGTTAATGTAAGCCACTGCTGTCGTGTTATCTATTTGTAATCGAATGTGGCAATTTTGCAATTACTGCACAGAGCTTTCAATGCATAGAAAGCTGCTAGGGTTTCCATGTAGTTTATACCATTGGTTAGGTATTTTTGTCTTTCGTCTTCATTCCATCTACCCCCAGTGGATGTTTTCAAGTCTGTAGCCCCCCATCCTTCGCTACTAGCATCGCTTTGTAGCATCATGTTGGGGTTTGAGGAGAGAATGTCTTTTGCACAATGGTGGATATTATCCAACCACCACTTTAATTCTGCTATAGCATTATGGGATAAGTTCATGGTTCTGTCGAAATGGCCTTTGTTAAGCCTTAGAGCATAAGTCTTCTCTCTTTCCAGAGCCCTATACCACATGTTCCCAAATTTCACTGCCGGGAAGGCTGCGACTAGCTGACCAATCACCCTGGCTACATGTCTAATAGTTGGGTTACTGGTGTTCAGTAAACTTTGGCATTGTTCGAAATATGTTCTATCTTCTGCTGGGGCAGAGAAATCATCATGGTTTTTGAATCGATCATGAATCCCAAAATTGGATATTTCGTGTGGTTGGAAAACAGATTTATCCGGGTGGATGATAAATCCCAACATCTCAAGCAGCTGCTTAGTCTGCTGAACTGCGATTTCAGTTTTGTTTACTGTTTTCCCACAATTAGTGTGTCGTCAATGTAACCGATCACATTATGACCTTCTTTCCTAAGCTTTGCAAAACCGGCTTAAGAATTTTTGTGAAGAGCCTTGGGGCTGATGAAAGGCCATTTGGCAGTGCCATGAACTGATATAACTTTCCTTTCCATGAGAACTTCAAATATTTTCTGTGATCAATGTGTACAGGTACAGAGTAATACGCATCTCGTAGGTCGAGTGAGGCCATAAAGTAATCTTGGGCAATATTTTGAATTGCAACATGAAAATTATCCATTTTAAAATGGTTATACTCAACAAATTCATTCAATTCTGACAAGTTGAGTATAATACGTCTGCCCCCGCTTTTCTTTGGTCGTGAAAAGATGTTTGATATAAATTCATGTTCTTCATGCTGTGTTTCCTCAATAACACCCTTTTTTACTAAATTCTGTACTTCTTCTCCGATTGCTTGTGATTCTTCTTGATCACGTTTATATTCAAATGGAGGTTTTGTCTGTACAGGGGGCGAGTTATCTATGAACTCAATTTTGTACCCATTGATGGCATCTAAAATAAATGCATCATTAGTTATTTCAGCCCATTCATTGCTAAAATTCCTCAATCGACCACCGATGTTATAACAATTTCCACGTACCTCCTTGTTTGTGGAGTGCTCATCTATCGACTCTTTCTCCAGCTCCCTTTGTTCTTGCCTTCTTGGGCTTGGGTCTGGGGTGGTCGTGACTGTGTGTGCGGTGCCATTTGTTTCATGGTCTCCTTTGTTTCCACAGAGGTGCACGCTGGTGGCCTGCTCCTAAAAGAGCGCTGTCCTTGTTGAGCTGAGGATGAAGACACCCAACCCGCATTCCTGAATCGGTTGCGGTTTGCATTTGCGGGTACGGTCTGTAGGCAGGTCTCTCCTGGTTTGGAACTTGTTTGTGCGGACAACACCAGCTGCCACCTTTTGCTCCTCATGGAGGTCTTTTACCTGTTTACCAAGGTCATCTCCAAAAAGTTGTTTAGATGATTGAGAGCTTGAGGCTTTGCACAAGTGCGATAGTTTGGGATTAATATCCGGTCTAATAAATTCCTTGCGCAGGCAATTGAGCTCGTAATGGGCACTCGCCAGGAGTGCGAGAGCATCATTTTGTGTTTCAGAAATGTCAGAGTCTTCCATGGAGCGAGCAAAGGCGGTTATACCGCGAGTGAGTGCCTTTTGCACTTTCTGGAGTTTTGCATCTTTGGCACGTGTGTGGTGCGAAGGTTGTCCCAAATAGTCAGGTTTACTTTAGGGACATCCAGTGCTTGGCAGTTTTCTGGTGTAACATACTTCTCTGCCGTGTCTTCCAAGCATTTATCGTCCAGTTTGTGCGTGATGAGGTAATTGATACTGTGGCAAAATCAGCGGGAGGGGGTCCCCACGCCGGTTGGGGCAGCGAATTTTGCTGCGAGGGGTGGCAACCCAACATGTCCTTGTCCATCGCCGAATTCCGTCAAAGTTTGGCTAGAGTCCATGTAACCTTCTTCACCAACTCTTTCATAATCACCCCGGTCTTCTCCATAACCGTACTCGATTCATGATCGCCGTCCAGCCCAGCTCTTGCGGGCGGATTGCGCCGGTCCGGTTTTTTAACCGATGAGTGTTCCAACTCTCTGTTGACCAACAATTCCACCATTTTCTCCAATTTTCCGATGCGGTCACCAATTGGTACCGGCGGATCAAGCTCTGTATTTTTTGCTCTTTCCGAGTCTTCATGGTGGCTGTCCGAGCTACCGCTTTTCTTGCCGCTGCCTTTTGGCTGCTGTTGTGTGGCTGCAGCGACTGGCGTACGGGCAGAGCCCGCCGCCTTGTAAGCTGTCAGTCCGTAGCTCCAATCTGCGGTTTCTCCGTAGATTTTATCGAAGTTTTCTTGGGATGTTTAGATGTCTCCATCGTCATAAATCAGTCCAAAAACCGGGTCTAAAGTTGAAATAACTGTCACTGTTGACGAATCCAACAAGATTGTGGATGGATTGCCAATCTAAATCCGATATTTTATGATGAAAACTAGTGAATTTAGCTGTAATCTGTCGCGTACTGAAGCGAATGTCCGAATTGTTGCGCATGCGCAGTCCGATATCACCACAAAATCTTGAACGGAGATTTCGTGGTAGAATGTCTGGTTTACAGTTACTTTAAATCTCTCTCTGCTCTCTCTCTCTCTCTCTCTCTGTGTCTGTTTCACTTTTTGTCTCTCAGGTAACATTGATGGCCTATGCTGCATCTTTGACCGAAGCTTGCCCTAAGGAGAATCCTAACACCATCGGCCTCGGTAAGGACCGATGGGAGATGCCCAAACAACTCGGACAAGGACACTTTATTGGGGTCTGG
>CP137678.1:29780034-29851935 GCA_037976565.1 Mesocentrotus franciscanus | reverse complement strand
TCAATGTAATAACAAACTAAATTAGATAATGTGTAGAATATTTTAAAACTAATTAAATCAATTGTTAGCAGGGTGGGTGATAAGGGCGGGGTCGTATTCGGTTACATTAGGGATATTAAATAGATTTTAATGATTTTTTTTTTTTAAATTTTTTGTTTAATTTAATTTAATTTAATTTAGTTTAGTACATGTACAGTATATTGTAATTAAGCCTTACTCTTTTGTTATATTATGACTTATTATATTATCATTATATTGGAATCCATGGAAGAACAGAGCCCATAGGTTAATGGCTTTGAAATGGACTATCCAAGCTTTTTATTATTCTATTATTGTTATATAAGTCTTTGATTCTGTTAATATTGTATTATTGTTTTTATGATTTTCGGAAATAAAACAAACAAAACACAACAAACGAAAATTATATGACTTGATTATTCTCAAATCGCAGCCCTCTCACTGGCTCATTCACACCTATTTAAGTCAACACAACGCACTCAATGTTATTCCTCATTGGTCAACCTTTGACCCACACCGGCGCCCTGGGCGCGGCTAGCGTTAATTAAGCTAGCTCGCGTAAACATTCGCGCTCGAATTCAATCCATGCCACGAGCAGCCCGGCTCATATCCACATCGTTCATCACTATAAAGGGCCAATTTTCCTCAATGAGGTGAGTTACATCATTATTCTATCTGAATTATTCTTCATCAGTACTCTGTAAGAAATGTTTAACCCTGAGATTCATACCAGATTTGTAAAACCAAATTCTCTAACGATCTGCACGACATACTGCAGACATGTGACAGGGCACAGCCACATGTTGGGGATCCGGACAGTAGATTAAAAACAGTAATTCGAAGAAGTTGGCATACAATATTTCATAATTATAAAAAATAAAAAAATATTCATGATGGTTTGTGTTATTTGATGAATATTTTCAGTTAAATGCGAAGGCAAAAGAGAAGTCTTCATGTGTGTTAGTTGTCCGACATTCACCCCCAATCATACTGCACACTCAGTCAGACATGCACATTACTCGCACTTGAATCTCGGGGCACTTTCTCTCACGTCCTCTATCAAATTTCTCCTATTGGTGTATGGTAGCGAGCAATCTAAAGGCACAATGACATGGGCAAGTGTCTGAAATAAAACTAGACAATGATTTCGTTCTCTATATTCTCAATAATGCTATCTAAAGAAGATGTAAAAGTATCAATCACCATTCGCACTTAACTACTGTAACTAATGTATAACCAGAAAACGTACTACTATAAGAAAGAATCCGTTAGCCTAATTTTTTAAAGTGAACAATAACAAGTAACACTTTATTAAAATATTTCAACAAACAATGAGGCGTTCGAGCCTAATTCATATGCATGTCATGTCAAATGTAATTTAATTCACGTATGTATGCAATGCAAATAATATCAGAAATTAAATGTACATTTCATTGTTATATACATATGTGTTGTTACTTTTGTCCGACGACAAATAATTTAACTAAGTAATACTATCGTAAAGTATGGATAGTATATTCAGTGTAACGTTATTACAGTTATAGGGACAGGTTTGTGATTTAGATCACTAACAACTGAATTCTACCCCAAAGTGTACCTTTCCTTTCATATGAAAACAGAAGTTTGAAGTTAATTAACAACAAAATGTATGTACATCATAAAACAAAGTATGCAAGACAAAATAATAAAATACAAACTGTACATAATGTACAAAACAATGAATTACTGTAAAAGCTTAATTAATGCTTACATAAAACACACTTATACAAAAGTTCAAGTTGTTGCTAAAAGAAAACCAAAAGTTAGCACAAGTGCTAGTCGAGATCGGTTTTCTCTGTTCACTATATATCGATAGCGTATCTCTTCATTACCATAGCATTATACTAGTTCTTACAATTATATTGTATACATTAAAAATACAAAACATTACATAATATAATATTACATAACTGCTAACATACAAGATAATTTATTTGTTCATAAAATAAATTGTGAGGGTATTACGAAATGAATATCTTGTTTTCTGTTCTCTAATCTTCCTATTCTATTCAGGGCTTAACACAACATATATAGCCTCTCAACTACGGTCAATCTAGGCTAACCAGCAGCCATCCAACAATTACTCCAATCCAAGTTTGAGCCCAAGTACACAACTTTCTAACGTTCTGCAATGGGAATTTCACTAACGGGCCTCTCCGCCCCTAGCCCAATATGCTAGCTCACTCTGTCGGCTAACCATGTGATTTTACATACCAAGGTTTTACGATAACATAGCATCAAATTTCCAATTCGTACGTATCACTAACTCCAGAATTAACTAATCAGTTTTAAACGTTCTTCAATCCAAAGACAACCAGTTTATCTAAGAATTCGTCCCTCCCTGTCTGTAATTCAGTGCTAAACCTACATTTAACTGTCCAATATCAATAATTGACACATATTGTTATGATCTGTGATAAACTCTTAGTAATCGTAATCAAAGTTTCTTACTGTACAACTTCTGAGTGCCAAGAAAGAGTGTGAGTTAACAGATTCACGTCCAGGTTGCTTTTAAAAGTGCACTCATATTTAGATCAATTATTTATATTCTATTTACACATGGGAACATAAATTCAAGTAAAATGCTGCTTTTGTCCTTTATAGATACATTTACAAGGCATCCACTATCTTACAGATTGAACTAAAGTTATTCATTAAGTTACTATGTACAGGTATAAAATACATGTTCAAAAATTAGTCCTTATATTATAAAGCATGCAAATATGTACAAGATGAATTAGCTAGAATTCTGGTACTGAAAATAAACTATAGTTAAACTTAATCTTAAATCTAGATCTAAAGGATGCCTCTAAATGAATGTGCTTGTAATCTCTCTGTGCTACAACTCAGTGACCTCAATCTTCCTCCTGATCTGAGAAACTCAGAAAGAAAATAAAGGGGGATTGCCATTTGTCATGATTTCTTTGGCTTTTTGGAGGATTCTCTTTGTATAATCTTCCCCAAGTCCCGCTTTACGCTAGTGATAATTTCTACATGTTTGGCTATTTTTCCTGTTTTTCATGATTACCTTTTCTTCAACCTGAAAACCATACAATAAAATTAAGTAAAGTAACACTCTGTACTATAAAAAAACATAAACAAACTCAAAATCTCCCTATCCACACTGAAGTATTTCATTTTTCGTAGGAAATACACTCTTTGCTGTGTTATTTCCGTTGTAACCTTACATTGTTAGGTAAAGAAAATAAAATAAAAGTAAAATGAGGTTGGGAAAGGTTAAGTAAAGTATAAAAAAATGATGTTAAGTAAAGAAGCTATGTAATGCTTGTTGATGATGTATTTTCTTTGAAACCTAACTGCTGTAAGTAAATGTTTGTATTAAAATAAGCAACCAGAGGACCGACGGCTCTAAGTGCTTTCTGAAGGACTTGGTAATGAGGATTAATGCCCTACCAAAGAGCACTAGTGCATCAACTTGGTTTTCGAACCGAGGACATCCCGGTTACAAGACCACCGCTCTACCACTGAGCCTTTGAGCCTCAGCCAAAATTTAAAATTCAATAAACTATATTTTGTAGTTCAACGACGCCCTATGCGGTATTGAATGTTCTGTATAAAGCCTGAAATACATCTAGGTCATTATTTTCTTTCCATTGTAGTTCAGATGTCTTATTCTGAATTGTACATACACAGAGGAAGAATCTTTTAAAGAAGTTGATATCAAAATCAATTTGTACAGCATGTATTTATTCATTGTGATTAGCTTTTAACCTTTATTTTCCATTGGCATTGATAACAAAGGCTATAAATTCAACCTTTGTTTCGATACCGTAACTTGGGACGAGACTCTGAGAACTATGCCTGATTCACCAGAAACTATTTATGGTCACTGAAACTACAAGTGTGCAGTAGCATTATGACACTACATCCTCGCCATTTCCTCATTATATTTTGAGCTAAGTACAGCTTTTGTCACGAGTGATTATACCAAAATTACAGATCATTATTAACCGATTTGTACTGACATATTATATGATATTAAAATGATAATATATCATATTGTAATTATATATACACATTTATTCGCGCACACACACACACACACATATATATATATATATATATATATATATATATATATATATATATATAAAAGTGCGAGAATTCTCAACTCTGACATGACAACGGGTGTTCCAGAAAATGTAGGCGTGAAGAAAATAGTTTAGGAAAGTGAGACGTAGCTGTACTTTACAATTTTATTACGAGCTTTCGGCTTGTGAGGCCTTCTTCAGGTTCTGAAGTGCAAACACATACAGAAACAAATACATTGTATGAACATGGCATAAAAACTTAATATCACTCAATCATAGTCAAGCATCATGAACATAGCAAAAATTAGTACGAGAAATACTTCGGAATAAACTTAGAAATGATTATGCAATTTCAAAGTGTTTTACCTTGCTTGTGTGTTGGGCTGTCGGTGCTGTGTGTGTGTTTATTCAGTTGATGTGATATATGTGTACGTGTAATAAAGGATGTGCGGTCAAGTGTAGATTACTGACCTGTGACACGGATGTTACTGATCTATGACACAGCCGGTGTCATGACCTGTGTCTAGGGAGGGGAGAGGGAGTCATGACACCGGCTGTGTCATAGATCAGTAACATCCGTGTCACAGGTCAGTAATCCACAATTGACCGCACATCCCTTATTACACGTACACATATATCACATCAACTGAATAAACACACACACACCGCAGCCCAACACACAAGCTAGGTAAAACACTTTGAAATTGCATAATCATTTCTAAGTTTATTCGAAGTATGTCTCGTACTAATTTTGTTATGTACATGATGCTTGACTATGATTGAGTGATATTAAGTTTTTATGCCATGTATATCTGTTCATACAATGTATTTGTTTCTGTATGTGTTTGCACTTCAGAACCTGAAGAAGGCCTCACAAGCCGAAAGCTCGTAGTAAAATTGTAAAGTACAGCTACGTCTCACGTTCCTAGACTATTTTCTTCACGCCTATGTATATATATATATATGTAGACAATACATATTTTATATTTCTGACTTTATATAGAATGTCAATCGAGTTGATTTGATTTGAATATAAATCAGAGAAACAATTCGATGTCGATTGGATGACAGAAATAAATGATGACGATGACGATGATACTACTACTACTACTACTACTACTATTACTACTACTACTACTACTACTACTAGTAATAATAATAATAATAATAGTATGTATAATTAATTACCCATAAGCAACTAAATCACCAATGATAACGATTGGTTCAATTTCCGCTCACGAGACCTAAGTGCTTCAATGGGTTTCAAGTTTCGACAATAACGGGTAATTAAGATTGCCTGAAGATTATGCCTAAAGTATCGAATAACATTCTATAATGACAAGCATTGATAGATTGATTAAAAAAAAAAATTATTCCCAGAATAATAGGAAATAATGTGTATAATACAATCAACATCAATATTTTAGTACTTTCTTAAAAATTACTATAATCGTGAATTTGCTCGACTTCAATATGTATTTGAATCACTTTAAGTGTATTCCTCCTCATAAGACAATATTGTAATACACTGTTGGCTAAGATGTTGGAATATTTTTTTCTTCTTACCTCATACATGAAATGATTGGGATAATACGGTTTTTCTTAATAGATTTGAAATTATCTGCTCATAACTTTCTTGATCAATCTCTATGACTCTTTAGATTGATCAGTAAAGTTCTGAGAAAATATGCACTCTATCAAGAATAAACCATAATCTCATAATCGCTTCATGAAAAGAGGTTTGAAAAATGTATTCCAAAATTATGAGCAACAGTGTAGTAATCATTACCAATAACAAGTTTTTAAGCGAAAATCTGTTGACAGTTATTTCTTTTTGTTCTTTCACATAGATGAGTCATACGTGGACGAAACCAAAACTATATTTTATATACAGAATGGTTTCTATTTGATGCTAGCCTTATTTCATTTTAATGGGAGCTTTGCGGATGTATCACAAACATAATACATGTAGTACTATTCAGTACCTTTAGACAAGTCATATAACTTGCATTATCTGATTATATTCAAAACAGTAGACCGGATTGTTATCAAGTCCCTTGTAATATAGGAGTTAATTTCAAATATGTTGTAAAAATAGTTTTTCTTCCGGGGACCATGCATGTAGTACAAATAGGCGGAATTTGTCGCGCGGGGCCCTTGTGACCTTACATCCGCCACTGTCATCATGAAGATTTCATTTATTTATATGTGGAGAGGCACAGTTATATTATAAAGGTGTTCCTCTCCACATATACACAAATGAAATCTACATGAGAGTTATGCCTTCCTTTATACTCCAAGACCCATTTTGTTCTCCTGGGTACGGGATGACAAATGTCTTGCAATGTGATGTTGGTGTAGTGGTTTGGAATGTTAAAATCCCGAACCATGTCAATCTAGTAAAAGTGCATAAACTTGATTACGGTGACAACATAATCATACATAGTGTAGATATCACACAGACACTCACCCACCAACATATACAGACACACGCCTACACCCACACAGACCCATTTATGCAAACACCTAAATAATACGAAAGGCATGCATGCATTCTTTGTTAGAATATAAGGCCACTCGAAGTACTTCAGAAGGTGGAAAGTGTAATGAGGTCTATCAAACACCAACGAAGCCAGTTTTCCTAGTGAATATATTTGGTTATTTTCCTCTCATCGTGAGCTTGCCAACAAAAAATGGACATACATACAATTACCGAAAATGTATGTTCACTTTTGCGACAAAAACTCAAAAAAAATCAATAGGGGGATATGGCATTTGCCATCACTATCTGTCCTCTCAGCAGTCATCCGTTCAGTTCACCTATTGTTCAAACATTCAACATTTTGTAGATCCCAATTAACATGGATGATTAATGCGATTGAATCCTTGACCACCATAAAGACATCCATAAAAAAACCTACATTGAGATTTGGGGAACAGCGGCACTGTTCATCAGAGTCCGGAGAGACGTTATTAGGGACTTTTCGATTTGCACGTTCATAAGCGAACTGCGACGTATGCGGTCATTTTTAAGCAGGGTTGACGAGGCACGCTGACTGTTGTTCGTTACCTTTTCGATTTTACACAACTACGACGCTCGCTTAATGAGCACGAAATTCGATCGAATAGCGAAAGATCCAACACCAAATTCGGTGCATGGACTGTTCTAAAAAAATTATGCTGCAACAGATTAGCGATGCATAAATAAAATGTGTTCATTTTATGAATTATTCTGCTTAGTGAGCGCGAAATTCGATCGAAAAGCTAAGAATTTAACCAACACACCAAATTCGGTGCATGGGACTGATCTCGAAAATTATGCTGCAACAGATTGGCGATGCATAAATAAAATGTGTTCATTTTATGAATTATTCTGCAACAATTTTGACTTAAGGGAAATTACAGACACGAAAATGTGTTAATTTAAGAGAATTCACACTTCCACCACTCTCAGGTTCTAGAATTAGGTCAATTGGGTCTATTTTGTGACTTCAATGTGATGTTTCGTGCCTACAAAAGATTGCTTACGAACATGTACCGTCACAGTTTGCGAACGACGGCAAAACAAGGGCGAACGCGTTCGAGAATTCTGCTACGAACGATGAGCTCGTCGATGCGCATGCGCATTGCTTCAATAGTTACCGCATACGTCGCAGTCCACTAGTGAACGTGCAAATCGAAAAGTCCCTATTGCTCACTGGCAAGACCAAAGCTGTTTTGAGGTGTTTTCGTTTTTGAGATGTTTTTGTTTCTAGGAGGGGTCATATAGAACATTGTCAATCATACCAGAGCCTTCTTCTTCCTCTTGGTGAGGGCGAATTCGGTTAGGCTTACATGTACAAGGTAAGTTTCGAAGGTTACTCAGTCCAGGGATCGCCGCGTAGTCATACTGGGGATCAGTAGACACAGGAGTGCCGTCAAAGTCTCTGTGGTCATCGTTCTGCACTGTGGCAAATCTTATATCTGGCGGTTCTCCGGAGTAATAACTTTGTTCTAGTGTGAAATAATCAGTGCTTGTAGATGGTTTTGAGTCATTTATTTCCCTCATCAATTTCTCTTTTGAGCTGTTTTCATTTTCAGTTTCAAGTCGATGATAATATGCCCCAGAGTCGTTTTTTGCCCCATCCTCTGCTTTCGCGATTCTTAGAGTGACGGGTGGACGGCCGTTGTTAATTTGCGAAGCTAATCGCTCATTTTTCATGGAATGTTGGTTTTCTATAGTCTCTTTGTCATGGGGAAGCGCCAACATCCCCCTTTCTTTATAGGGCCTGGCTAGCATTTCCCCACGGCCTTTCAAACTTCTTCCATGGGACACGTCTCTTCTAGGACCTCTACCCATTTCTCGTACCGATAATTTTGACATGTCACTTGTACTTTCCTTCATTTGCCTCGCCCTATTGTCTTCTACAGCACCCCCACGCGCATTCTTTTCCGACCATGCCACAGACCTCCCGCAACTATCGGACTTTGCACGAGGGGTTCTACGATCGGATTCGGGCCTTCCTGGAACCCTTCTCCCGCGGCAACTACACTCCGCACCATATTTACTATCTGAGCAACAGAACCCGCTGCATTCGTCATCTCCTTGCCTGACCTCCCCTTCCGTAACCTCGTGCATGCCTGACGGATTCCGCAGCGGAAGTGCAGAGTTGGATGGAAGACAGCGAGGTAGAGAGTTAAACCCTCGATGGGGGTTACTGGTATTCTTGATACGACCTGACGCAGTTGTGTGATCGTATGCGTTCTCGGACGACAAACTTAATGAGAAAACGGAGTGGCCATTGGTGATGTTAACAGGATGATGTTGACTATGACCTGCAATGTTGTATATGTTATCTCGGCTTTGAGGCCTTTGGCGTTGAAATGTTAGCTCGGTAGGTATGGTGCGGCTCTCCGCTCGATGCCTGTCGTGTCTTCTCTTAAGCCTCCTGTTTGAAGTAGGGAGATACAGATATTACTAAAAATGTAATAACAATAATTAAATTTTACAACAAAGGAAGCCGCATCAGGAGCAATGCGGTTCGTCCTAAAAAGCCCACAAGTATTATTACCCTAACAATTACCAGGAAGCCAATAACATCTTGATAGGGAATGGCAAATGCAGCATGGTCAAATGAGTTAAGTGCCAGACTAGGATTCGAAACCTCAGTTTTTGGAGTGTATGAACTACTATTACAAGTCACACGTCACATTTTGAACATACACTGCATAACGACAAAGAAGAATACACAAATATCTTATAGAGGAAATAAGAAATAAGGTGGAATCAGGGAGATGATAGACCCTGGTGGAATAGAAAGAGACTGCGCTAACACGAACAAAAGAAACATACATTATAAATACGGCTTGATAAAATGTACGTTCAGGTGAGATAAACAGAAATGCAATCTTAAATAAAGAGGATTCCGAGTATTGAGTTTGAAGTATGAGTTTGAGTTTGAAGTATTATTATCCAAACAAAAAGTACATTAATATAACAATCAAATGTGAATGTTTAACATTAAAAGGATAAACGGGACCAGAAAATAGCATTAAATGCTAATCGTTTCTGGTACCACTAACACACAAAAGTATCACAACAATGAATGAGAATATAATGAATAAATATGAATAACAGTATTGAAAACATACTTAAGCTACAAACTATTCTACATCTAGGCTAAAATACGTCTGTGATTAAATACAAAGCTTTGGTATTTTACATTTTCAACCTTCGTAGACATATTATTTCGATATCGAAAGATTAATGGACTAATTGGGGAGAGAAAAGCGAGAATGTTAACATAGTTAATGTCATGGTAATACGATTCTCAATCAAAAGAGCTTTACAAAAAGTGAATTTGAAATGATGCATGTTTAACACTTTTTATAAACAAAATCGTTCTCCAACCTGATACAAAACCTTATTTTTATTTATTAATTAATTTATTTGTTTATAATATTAATCTGTTTACTGATTCATTCTTTCATTTAATCAGTGTTTTCTTATCATCTGAGGTGTGTGCCAAAAACGTGTCAATTTTTTTATTATTTCTCTTGGTTAAATGAAAACGTTGTGGTAATTTGATAAATTCCATACAATATGATATCAAACAAAAATATAATATCTAAAAGTTGAATTACCTTCCATACCTTCCGGAAACATAGCACGTGAGACATGTGAGACATGTGAGACATGCTGCGACTGCGATAACGGCACTAACAACAGCTACAACAAGTGTAGCACCTGTTGTGATGGTGATGATGATAATAATAATAATAGTAGAAGCAGTTGTTATGATGTTCATGGTAATGATAATGATAATGATATTAATAATTAAATGATAGTGATGATAATAATATAATTATAAAAATGATAATAATGATAACAATAATGATAACAATAATTAACAATATTAAATATATAAACATATGAATAAATAATCATTATCACCCCGGCATTGGCAAGTGCATTGGCAGGTGCCCATTTAATACAACTGGGCTGACGGGGGTAAATGTGGACAGAAGAAATTGTCTAAAGAACTAAGAGCCGAGCAAGGATGGAACCCGGAACCTCTCGATGTAGAGAATCATCATCAATATATCCCAGTGTTCTCATTAATTTCTTTTATATCTTTCACATAATATGCCCCAGCATGTAGATTGAATCATGAAAAGGACTGTTTCTATTTTTAACGTTAAACCAAATGGCAACTGTACAATTCTAATGACGTGTACATAAATTGAAAGGACTATCTGATTTGATTTGATTTTATCAATTATTTTACGAAAAATTAAATTCACACAGATACAACAAATAGATATATTCAGTATGCATGTGCATAGAAGTACAAATACGTTTCGTAAAACATACTAGTAATGCATAATGCTAGTTGAGGTTAGTCCCATCAACATAGTAACTTGACATTCAAGCATATCTACATTTTACAATAGACATTGATACTTACAATTTACAACGTTTAAAGAAATTGGTACAAATTTTTATCAGAATTTGATTAACTTTTGTCCAAATGGAAATTTATTGTGGAGGATTAATTGTTTTCGAAAGATCTCCCTGAATTGATACTTTTAAAAATCTGATTCCATGTCAGAGGGCCTGAATATATATATATATGATAGACTGTGTCATCAGATAAGTCCTAATTTTAGTGACACTACTTGTTTGATTTTGGCACAGAAAGTAGGAAGGTGAAATGGATGGATTCATACCCTTTGAACCAAAAGAAAGAGCGACCTTCTGTCGCATGATTTCTTGTGATATAAAGCAAATTAACACCCGGTTATGTTTACCACACTTAATGAGTTATGTAAACACAAAAGGATTAATTCACAACTTACACATTTCCAACTAATCTGTATCACAGAACATCTTGATTAATTAACAAATGTATATGTTAACATTAACAGGTTTGATTTCCGGACAATCGTCGTTTATTCCTTTACAAAACAACACGAATCTTCAAGCGTTTGATTTCCTAAAACTGTTTTTTTATTTGTTAATGACAATCTCCACACTTACATAGAAAACATGAATGTTCAAAGTACTTTATTTGTATTTCTTAATAATATTAATGTTTTAATGACGTCGGCTGAAAATGATATGTATCGGCCGTTATTGTCGTAAATAGAGCCATTATTTGGAAACATACCTGACTTTTCTTCTGAAGTTTCGTCTGAAGTTTCGACTGAAATGGAAAGGAAAATAATTCTGGGTGATGATAGTCAATCTGTTACAGGAATAAATAAACACCTACTAAAGAGGAGTTGAGTACTTTGACATATTGTGTTAATATTCTATAGTGACTTTAAATACTATATTATACAGATTACATTATAATCGTGTTATTTTTGTAATCCTGTGTTATTGTAAAAAAATATTACATAATGGTCATCAACTATATATAAACAAAGAAAATGGAATTTCAAAATTCTGGTTATATTTTTTAATGATAAATATAAAAATATTGTATTGATATTACATTGAAAATAATTTCTAAAGGAGTGTTCTCAATTTGTGTTCTATTATTACTTATAAAGTCTGACATTTCGAAGAAGGTCATGTCTATTTTGGGGCTTTAGCTAATAATGATGATGATGATGGTGATGATGATATTGATAATAATGATAATAATAATAATGATAATAATAGTTAAAAAGAAGACTTGCCTCTATACACTTGGAAGTATAATTTTCCACCGCATGTGTGAAGTTCACCTCCCATTTGAGCATTGCATGGTACACCGCATCTAGAATCACAAACTGTGTCAGCTCTACCACAGGTGAAGTTTCCACAGGAACAATATCGATTGAACAAAGCTGCGTAGGAATGGCTTCCGTTTTTACATTGTTCTGTACATTGATCAATATCGTTGACAGATGAATTTATTTCCGGCACAAAACAAGAGAGGTTATAACATCCATAGTATGTCATATCTAGAAAGAAAAAAAAACAAGTTTTAGAGTTTTAACATTTAGAGTTAAATAGTAATGAAAATTACTTTTCTTAATCGGGATGATAATTCAATGCGCATCAACGTCCCAGAATTGATGGCTTTCCTTGTTTTCATTCTTCTTTAGCCCTTACAGAATCATTTGGTGGGGGGACTAAAAAACAAGTCCGACAAACTTTCGTAACTCATCCGGCATTCAGCACTGCTAGGAATTATCATCTATTATTAAAAGTAGGTTATACGATGTTTGCAACACACGTAAGGCTTTAGCGTTAATTTTGGTTAAAAAGCAGAAAAAAAGATAAATTAAAAAGACCTTAAATGCCTTACATTGAGATGTTCGGATAGCTCTATCATTATAACAGATAAGGTCGTCTGCTGTTCCATCTGAAGCCGAGACAAACAGTGGCAGCAGCAGGCACAAGAAGAAATCACTAATCCATCGATTGGAGATTGCCATGTCACAAGCGACGTATCTACGCCTTTGATCATTCAAAGACCAAGGAAAGTCAAAAGCTGTATGTAATTACTTATCTCCTTGAAACTCACATCAAATACAAATTCCTTAGGAACCTTGCCGCGATAAGCACTCTGGTTGTATTCCATGCCGCTGATGCTCCTTCCCCGCGTTAGCCGATTTACACAATGATTTGCCTATGAATGAGGAAGTGATCAGTGATTACGACACCCACTTCATCGAGCGTAAGTTTATGTTTTTATGAACGTTCAACGTTGTCACGTGAACAGCGAACTACTTATCACGTGACCCGGGTCAGAATGAATAAAGGCATGGGAAGAATATCCATGATAAAAACTAGGTATGGTTTTGATGGTCGGCATTTATTATTAGGAAAATGAAACTAGAACTGCCATTGTGCCAAGCTGGAAATCAAACAAAAGATAGATAAGTGTTTTTAAAGTTCAATCAAACTTCTTTCTTGAGGTCCTTAGAGCTGCCTTTTACTTTCTACATGTAATTATATTTCCCAGTAAGTTTTTATCACTTTTGGAATTTGATTTGTGTAGATACTCCAGCATTCTTTCTTGTTTGTTTCGGTATCACATGGAGACATAGACATGGACATGGAGACATTGACGTTGGCAAAATGCTTCTGAAAAAGTAAGTTCTCGGGACGCCGGGAGTATATCAAAGACGATTACAAAGACTTTCGACAAATCAAACCAATTTCAAGCAATTTCAATAGACTAGTCCATCACCTATCGAAATGTGCGAACATTACAGACTGAGGCATATGTAATCCGCATGCGATTCTCAGGGATATAGAGAGCTTTAAAACAAAAGCATAACAATTTTTAGCAGATTCCCGTGTGACCTTTAATTATATTCCATCTTAAAGGCATCGTTTAACAATGTTAAATCTGAGATGCATGGCCCTACGTGTTATCAGTGTCTGTGATATGGTGTAATATTGAAGCCCTAAAAAAGAATTGCGCTTCAAAATGATCATGAAGTGCCTCAAAAAAGTAAAAATCTTTGAGTGAGCGGTTTTACCATACTCATTTTCTCCAATAGACTGTAGTGTTATAAAAACGTTAGGAAAACGAAAAATGAAATTTCGATTTCCAATCATATATATCTTGATAATCAGACAGGCGATCGGCTTGTAAAAGTCATGGGATTCCTGACTGACCTAAAGGTTTATAATTATGATTGCAGCATTTCAGAATCTGAGGCAATGTTACCGAGTCACTTTAAGGGGTCACTAATATTCAGTCTAATGAATCAGGGCCGTAGCCAGAGTTTGATGTTTTTTTTTTTTTGGGGGCACATACATGTAATTGATCGACGTCTTGGGGAGGGGTCTAAGAGGAGGGGTGTCTGATCTTGATTTTTTTTTGGGGCACGTGCCCCTGTGCCCCCGTGGCTACGGGCCTGATAATGATACCTTATTCATAACTCTGCTCGTCGGATGAGTGAGCAGCAGATTTTTCAAAAAGTGTTTTAAAAACCCCTCTTGTACCACTTTCGTATCCTACTCCATAACACAGAAGATGAAAGTAAACGTGAGAACTGAAGTACAATAGCGTCAACACTTTATTCGACGGCCATCATTGAACAACCACGAGCTACTTTGCTCATAACACATGTATGCATCATTAGTCTCGATCCAGACTTTATGGATTCTACATGGATGTAAATATCACAAAACACAACATCTCCCCTCTGCTTTAAAATGCATTTTTTTCTTTAACCTTTGTAAATTTGGATATCAGGATATATATGAACACAGTTAACATGTACATGGATACATATCCTGAATAATCGTTATACTCTTGTTAGTTGCACGAGTGTAACAATTCTGACTAATAAATGAATTCTAAAACCTCAGAAAATCATATATAGCAGTAGTGATTATTTCAAATTTGAATTTTCTTTTCTTTCACATATACAGGGTGTATCTTAATAATAATATATAATGTTACTCAAATTAGTACAGTTGTACAAAATATGACGTACCTGTAATTATTTTGCAAGCACACTAGAAATTTGAAATGAACTGTAACATCTGTTTATTGACATGTACATCTTTTGTTTTTTATATATTTTTTTTTGTTATCACACATGTCAATAATATTCAACTTTCCACTCTAAAAACACTGAATTTTATCTACTTAGTCTTTCTTTGTAGATTTCCCTTGTTATGACCATTAGTCAAAATATTGCATGCTTTTATATACTTACTTCTTCAGCATGTCAATACACAATGAACAAAAGAACAAATAATCATATCTCAAGTACCTTCATGTAATACACTGTTAGTACTTACTACATGTATTCATCGATACAAAATCAATAAGGTACATAATCATGTGTCCAGACTGGTGCTCTTTTGTCACGTTTTGGTCTTTGACTTTGGCTCCCAGTCTGCACACTCACATAATTTGCCTTGTTAATACTTTCACTCTTTTTGTACATGTATAGTGTCAATTTGGAGGCATTCCACGTCCATCTGCCAACACAAATGTGTACAGCCCCTTTTGTCCAACTATCTTTTGTGGTGCCTCATACCTTGAGTTATTCACTTTCTTGACTCTCTTTACTCTGACCATGTCTCCAAGTTTGATCTTTGGATTGGAAGCACCCCTAGTCTTGTCAGCGTATTTGCGCGTCTTTTCCTGCTTTGCACTAACACGCGCACGAATTTCAGCATCACCGGCACCCTGGGCACACCAGTCCTGTAATACGTTGCCGTCATTGGCATTGTGAATATGTATTGGCGTGACCATGGGTCGACCATGCAGCAAATCTCCTGGGGGTAATTCACTTACTGGGAACGATATCGTTCCTAAGAGCAATTTTTGGGATTGATTTCAATCCCAGCTTAAAATCGATTCTACCTGACTGCTTCACTAAATCGCTTTTAGGCTGGGATCAATCCCAGCGTGAATAATCATGTGCGCATAAGAATATTCATGTACGCGATCAATCCAACCAATCAACAGACTCAAATTTTAGTCACTGCACTGGGCATCAATCAATCGCGCGGCCGATCGAAAAAAAACAATAATTAGCTAGCTATCGTCGCTTAATTTGTCAATGACGTTCATTTCTCTGTTGATTTCGTTTTAACATTAGAAGAAAGCTGAGTGAAATTTCCCATAAGACATGACAAAAAAAAATCATTCATGACTGTTTCATATGTAGCAGTGTGAGGATTCATACGACTTTCTGTAGGTATAGTTTGTCTTTCTCTATGCTTGTTTCGAGTAAAATGCCGGATTTAACGTAGGGCCTAGATGTACGTAATGACATGTAGACCTACGTAAGTTAGACCTACCGTCCCCATGCATCTAGCATGTAGCAGCAGCAGTCTTGGTGGTATTCTCGAAAGCGGACTAACTTTAGTCTTTAGTGTTTTACATATGTTGTTGGCACTAAGTTAGGCCTACCTTATCATAGTATAAATCAAAACGATTCGATATATCACTTTAACAGTGACTAACAATATCTATCTTCCTCTTGTTTGCTCTAATTTAGCTTAAGTTTGACAGTTTTGTCTTCGACTTTTGCCAGAAAGTGTTGCTAAGACTTGATCCGGATCACTCTTAGCCTTAATAGCGATTTTAATGCTAGCATTAATCCCAAATGTCTTTAGTGAATCAGTTCCTAAAAGCAATATTGCTCTTGGGAGTGATATTGAGTCTAAGAGCGATTTTATCTCATTTGGGATCGATTTTAGCTGTTGGTGAATCACCCCCCTGGGGTTTTACCAGTACTTAATACACTTAATACAAATTGTACACGAATCGCGCACATAGGTACCTTCATGTCCGGCAAATTCCTACCTATATTTGACAGGGAAACACCACTGCTTTTATCATGCTTATAGAACATCAGTTTTGAAAAGTACCTATCATTGATAAGGCCTTTTAAAAGCTTGAATGAACTCAGTACTCAAAAGTCTTGGGACAAATTCTTTGGAATGTTTAATGATAGGCATTTCAAACACTTAAAGTATCAATATTGTTAATCAGTAGTCTGATCATTTTGTTGAACAAATAATTTTAACTTAAAAATTACTGGTTCTCTTGTGTACATTAAACAATTTAGAGGTTGATTGCCGGCAGTGGCAGATCCAGGGGTCGGGGCCCGGGCCCTCCCTAGAAAAAAAATAGGTAAAAACAACCTTTGGTGGTGGTTGGAAAAAAATAGCACTTGCCCCCGTTGAGCAAAAAAAAAAATGTGCTTACTACCCCCCACTGAGCGGAAAATCGAGCGGCACGATTTTCCAATTTTCAATTTTCGGGGCAAAAAAAATTGTGCTCACAACCCCCCACTGAGCGGAAAATCAGCCGGCACGATTTTCAAATTTCCGCACGAAGTGGGCCCCTTTTTGTCCCCCTCAATTGCCGCCGGCTGGATCTGCCCCTGTGATTGCGTATACCTTTCCAGTTTTATGAGGAATACATTAATGTATATATATTTTGTCAGGGTGTATCCACGGGGCCACCAGGAGCGGAGACGACTTGATGGCACCTAACAACAACACCTGTCCTCTTTAAGCGTTTCCGATGTCTATGCAATATATCAGTTTCCTTGTTGCCGAGATCAGATAGCCAGGGTGATGAAGGGTCGGAGGGGGACTGGAGGAGGGGGGTGGGATCTTTGAATGACATCCAAAGTACGTTATTTTTCACGACCAGTCGTCTGAAGAAGCTTCCTTATGGGCGAAATGAACTCTCACGAGACATTGATTCAATTTAAGCTCGTAAGTTATGCAATCGGAAATAAAATTATCGAACATATTTTTTCACAAGGCAATAAAGTTAGATCAGCTTTATGAAAATAAATTGGTTACAAGATAACCATTCTCCTCGGCATATCCAACGCAAGATGACGTTTCTGTTGGAATACGGCTCGCGCAGGTGCGACCAGTGCAACCTCTTCCTACTCTCAGATTTTCACAGGACAAGGATTGGTCAGCAGATGAAGCAAGAGTCACATCATCATCACGATGATGCTTGTGAAACCATGTGTCTGCGAGGGCTTTCCCGTGCCATGCCTACAGGAGCATCACCTGTAGCCGGGCTCTCCTGCCTTCGACACAGGACAGCAACCGCTGTGTTGTCTGGTGACATGGCTTGACCGCTCGACGTCGGAAGGCGGGAGTGAAACACCAGGGTACGTTAATATACTTGGGCAGTGACATCGACTGCTCCCTGCTCGGTGCTCGTCCTCAGCAACCGATGAATCAGAACGAATGCTAGAATGATAACGATGCAAACGACCATTGAACGGACAGAGGAATAGCAAGATGTACACCACTTGTATGTAGATACAATATCATTAACAAAGAGAAGAAATTTACTTTTCACTTTTTAAACTACCATTTGATTAAAAAACGCGTTATCGTTGGGTTGATGTGCCCTATTGTGCTACTGTGATCAAATTTATGTGCATACCATAGGCCCATATTTATTCAAAATCAATGTATGCTATTTCATCGTCTATCTCGACCTTTTTCTTTCGATTTTCGGTTTGTTTGATAGATGTAGAATAAAAAAGTGTTGAGCCAGTGTTTTGTGACTCGGGGACCAGGTATCCATCTTTCCCAATCCGAACCGAGGATGCGGATCTAGACAGATTGTTCACATCCGCGTACTCATGATATTCATCCGCCCCGCTTCTTTCCTGTTTTATGTTCAGATCGAGGAAGGAAAAGCCGTCAGATAGGTCGGTCGTCGCTTCGTTTCTTGAATCGTCAGGACCAATCTCTGTATAGTTGCCATCTGCTACCTGGTTGACTTTCTGTGAAGGTCCGGGGCTTGCTGCTTGTGCACGGTTTCTTACTGCTTGCAGAAGACATGCACAGCAAACCATTATGACGCCACCAGTGATATTCACGAATATGACAAGAACGATGATTTTAATAAGTGTAGCAAGGTCTGCCGATAAAAATAGGAGATGAGAGATAAATTAATCGCTTTTTTACATTGGCTCCATTATATGCTAGACCTGTTGTCTGATTTCTGTTCGAGCAAATGTTTCTAAGAGTGCTACTACTATTTATTTTGTATAATTAGAATATTTATTATAAGATACTTAGAAGACAAATCGTGATCATAGGAAAAAGTACATACAATTGTGAAATATTGTGTGTATGTGTGTGTGTTTGTGTGTGGGGAGGGGGGGGGGGGGTATTTCTTAAACCATTAGAATGACAATGAAAAAAAAGAAAATTGAATGTTTTATAAAATCTTGAAAGATTAAAATATATGACGAAGGTAGGCCTATACCAGAACAGTCTAATATTTGTTTTTAACACCAAATGGAAATAATATTTCAAGAATTGGGCCTAAATGTGACTTACGATTCAATTTCAACAAATAAAAAGTAAGATAGGACAAATACACCATTCGATTTTTGAAAGTCGATCATTAGATAAGATTTTAATAACAAACCGGTCTTTTAATATTCTTTAAAAAAAAATTGATACTGGTGGACAGTCATCTGAATGCTAAATATATATCTTGCATTTGTATCCACTTCAGTAAA
Source organism: Mesocentrotus franciscanus (assembly GCA_037976565.1). Lineage (NCBI taxonomy): Eukaryota > Metazoa > Echinodermata > Echinoidea > Camarodonta > Strongylocentrotidae > Mesocentrotus > Mesocentrotus franciscanus. The sequence goes on along the minus strand of CP137678.1, from coordinate 29,832,358 downwards.
TTACAGCATTCTTGTGGATAAATATACCTAGTCTAAGTTACACTCTAAGTAGTGAATAGAATAATAGGGAATACATTTTACGCTTTCCACTGAACAGAAAGTCCATTTCATCTGTTTAATACAATCTGTTTAACAAATGGAGTCTGTTTGTGTAGGTCAGCACACTGGCTCGTGAATATATACCTACGTGTAGGTACAATTGACCTGGGGTTGACAAAACATGTACTATTTGTTATGCTACGTTTACACTATGTTCCCGGCGGCCACGGCAACCACGTTTCAGGCCACCGTGGACGAAAGGGGATGGACGTGAGACAACGCGGGGGACCGTATGGGTAAACGTGACAGGCCGTGATTGCCGTGGATGCCGGGCCAGATTTTTAAACTGTCAAAAAATTTGCCACGGCAGTCACGGTGCAATGAGAAACCTAGTAGGCCGTAGTAAAACGGGGTGAACGCAACAAAACGTGACATTACGTAATAGGCCGTAACATAACTTGGGAACCCTGTGTATTCCCCGGCATCTCACGGTTCTTTCAAGTTTTGTCACGTTCTGCCGCGTTTAGTGCACATTTAGTCACGGTTGCTTCACGGCTGCTGCGCGTTTTGTCCCGTTTTGCCACGTTTTGTCACGGTTCTCACGGCAAGATAGGGTGTATGGTAGCCGTTTCGTCGCGTTCAATAACGGCGCGTCTCGGCGTGTGACGGTTTACGGCCCGGCGCGCTACAGCGCGTTGCGTTCTACTACGGTCTGACACGGCGCGCCATGCCTGGGAGGGAGTAAATAAAATCCGGGCCCGGCAGGGGAGCTTTATTCGAGTCTGAGCAATCGACGACACATTAAAGCATCTACAATACGGAGATAGAAGACCAAGCTTTGCAAAAAAGAAGGCCAAGCTATGCCACCGAAGAAGCCAAGACGTACGAAGCCCCCCTCCCCAGTCCTGCACCACCACCAGAAGATCCTCGCCGTTCACCGCCGCCAGATGGAACCTGAACCTGAGGCTGATGAGGCTGAAGAAGATGCACCTGCTAGAGCGGATCGAACTGTGTGTCATGTCTCTCGATGGCTGGTGTTACTCTTCCCAGGATCTCGTCTAAGAGCTCTGGAGGCATCCTCAAATAGTTCTGGAAGGCGTTGAGATCTTCGGTGGGGAGCTCTCAAGTGAGAAATGATGAGTAGTGGCCCAACTGCTGTTGTCTTCCTATAACCATTTGCGCGCACTCACATGGATCTTGGCTTTCTCACCCGCCTTCTTCCTGCCTGCTTCACTCTCGCCTTCCCTCTCTGCAACTCTGCTGGCCTTCTTCTTGCTGACGCAAAGACTGGATGTATGCACCCAGCAAACATGGAAACAAGAAATCTTCTTCATCTTGGGCATATGATGTTGTCTCGTCGAAATCTCAGGATACAATGATTGCTTTTGCTTGAGAGGCCTTCTTTTTATACAGTGGGCACAAACGTGCTCCAAGGCTGCCCGGCGTCCACGTTTTATCCGTAGAAAGCCTTGACAGAACGTGAAAAACGTGTCGGACCTTGATCAGAACATGAGAAACGTGAGGGACCCCATCAAAACGTGACGGGCCGAGAGGGAACGTTCTGGCATCCGTGGTAGAACGCGGGCCGAACCGTAGTGCCTCCGGGACTCAGCATCCCCTTCCCCCACGGCCCGTTACGGATACTGTGGTAGACCGTGAGAAAACTTGGCAAGACGTAACAAAACTTGAATCCATAGATAAAATTGGCCTAAATCCCACGGCGCACAAACGGGGCTGCCGTGGCCGCCGGGAACATAGTGTAAACGTCGCATTAATAATGATCAGAGGAAAATGCACAAAGGGTGAGGGACTTTGAACTTATAAAAATAAAGGCCTCTAGAAAATGACGAAAATTGAGGAAAATCGCTAGATGGTTTTAAAATAATTTCAAGAGAGGAGAAAAGATATGCAAAGGAAAACTATATTTACAAGTGGTTCCTGACATGACAAGAATTACGGTAAGTAAGAAATAAAGTTACACCGAATCAGATGACTGAAAGGCCAGAAGAACAAGGTCCAGGATATAAAAGATTTCAGTCTTGTAAGCCTTCTGAAAATAGAAAACTCAACACGAACCAAGGCCAACAAAAACAAAATTCCTTGAGAGCCAACGTTTCCAGCTTACGGGCCTTTTGAAGACAAGAGAGGATCACAACACTAAGAGGCCCACAAAACCAAATGCACATGATTCGATTACCAAGTAATTTGTAAGTTATATAATGTGGGCCGTTAAACAGAACATCTTGATTACTCAAAAAATATTAATGTTTACATAAACGGGTTTGATTCCCGGACAATCGTCTTTTATTCCGTTACAAAACAACACGAATCTTCAAGCGTTTGATTTCCTCAAATTGTTTTTTTAATTGTTAATGACAATCTACACACTAACATAGAGTCATGAATATTCAAAGTTCTTTATTTGCAAGTTCCTAATAATATTAAGGTTTGTATTACGTCAGCTGGAAGAAGTATGTATTAGCCGTTATTGTTGTAAATAAAGCCGTTATATGAAAACATACCTGAAGTTTCGTCTAAAGTTTCGTCTGAAGTTTCGTCTGAAGTTTCGTCTGAAATTATTGAAAGATAAATAATTGTTGGTGATGATAGTCAATCTGTAACTTGAATAAAACACCTGCTGAAGACAGGTTGAGAACTTTGACATCTTGTGTTATTCTAATTCATGTCAGATAAAATGACTTTAATAATGACATTATCGTCATTCTTTTCCTACCCTGTTTTATTGTAAGTAATTTATAAACCATGGTAAATAGCAAAATATACATAAACAGAAAATGGAATTTCAAATTACGGTTATAACTTTGAATCATACATAAAAATCAAATACTTCATTGAAATTCCACTCAATTATTTTTTTGGAAGGAGTGTCGTCAATTTGTACATGTTTCCTTACATATAGAGTCAGACATTATAAGAAGATCATGTCCATTTCGGAGCTTAACCTTATAATGATGATGATGATGATGATGATAATAATAACAATAAAACTTACCTCTATAAGCTTGAAAGCAATCTTTTCCACCGCATGTCTGCAATAAATCTCCCAGGCTAGTATAGCATGGTAAACCGCATCTAGTATCACAAACCGTGTCAGCTTTATCACATATAAATCTTCCACAGGAACACCAATCTCCATTGAACAAAGCTGCATATGAATGGCTTCCGTTTGTACATTGTTCTGTACATTGATCAATATCATTGACAGATGAATTTATTTCCGGCACAAAACAAGACAGGTTATAACATCCATAGTATGTCATATCTAAAAAGAAAAAAGTTTGAGAGTTTTAGCATTTAGAGTTACATAGTAAAGTACATTATTTCTCTTAATCGGGATGATAATTCAATGCACATCATCGAGTAAATTTCAAGTAAAAAAGCAGAAAAATAAAACGTCTAAAGATAAATTAAAGAGACATTAATTTCCTTACATTGAGATGTTCGGATAGCACTATTATCATTACAGATAGGATCGTCTGCTGTTCCGTCTGAAGCCGAGACAAATAGGGGCAGAAACAGGCACAATAAAACATAACTAATCCATCGATTGGGGATTGCCATGTCACAAGCGGCGTATTTGCGCCTTCGATTTTTCAAAGAATAAGGAAAGTCAAAGGCTGTATGCTACTAATCTCCTTGAAATATCACATCCAATACAAATTTCTTATGAGTATTCGATGCCGCTGATGCTCCTTTTTCGCGATTTAGACAATGTTTTTCCCTATGAATGAGGAAGTGATCAGTGATTACGACACCCGCTTCATCGAGCGTACGTTTATTTTGATGAATGTTGTCACATGAACAGCTCAATATTATTACGTGACCCGGATGAGAATGAATAAAGGCACGGGAAGAATATCCATGATAAAAATTCGGCATATTCTTTCTTCATGGTTTTGATGCTCGACAATTGTTATTAAGAAAATGAAACGGAAACGTCCATTGTTCAAAGATGAAACCCAACAAAAGACATACAAGTGTTTGTAACGTTCAATCAAACTTTCTCGTGAGGTCTTTTACTTTCTTAATGTAATTGAATCCGACATTAAGTTTCTATATCATTTTGGAAATTGATTCGTGTAGATACTCCTGCATTCCTTCCTTGTTCGATATCACATGGAGACATAGACAAACATTGACAAAAGGATTATGAAAAATTGTAGTCCTCGGGACGTTGGAAGTATAAAAAGACGATCGCAGAGACTTTCAAGCAAATTTCAAGCAATTTCAATATACTAGTCCATCACCTATCGAAATGTGCAAACATTAGAAAGGTATATGTAATCCTTGTTCGATTTCTCATATAAAAATGTTGTGCTTTAAAAAAAAGAGTATACCAAACTTTGGCAGATCCCTGTTTAAACGCTATAAACTGTGTGACTTTCAATTATATTCCATCTTAAGGAGCCACCAATACTCTGTCTAATGATATCATATTCATAACTTTCCTCAACGACTGAGTAGCGGCCTTGTCAAGAAGTGTTGTAAACAAGATTTTGTTACAAGTTTGGGCTGAAGCTATAAAATGTAGTTCAAAAGACATTACGCATTGGGGTTCAGTCCGAGAACAATCGCTGACATATTCGCATTGATCTTATATATTAGAATAGAAAATGTGATAATGTCAACTCAAGAAATGGTTCTGTTACAAGTAAAATCTAAGATATTCTCTTTATTATGATTACTCAATCTGTTGTTAAAGTAGGCCTCGTCATTGAGTCATTAAAAATTGACGTTTACTTCATGGATGCTATCTACCTATCTTTTCATGAAATTCTACTGTCAATATCTTGACTTTCTTTCTTAATTGCCTTTACTGATACTTCCAAATAAGTGTGACGGGGGCTTAAGAGCGTGTGATTTCTTTAAATGACAGTGGGGCTATTGTTTCCAACTGATCATCCGTGAATACCAAGTTCTAAAGAATCTGAAATTGAAATTCATGTACGATGATGACATATCAGGCAAGATTCACTACTGTTTGATCATCAACTTTCTAAATCATCATCCATATGGGTTAACAATGGGTTATTCAAATGCACATTCGAACAAAAGAGCAGTGCACTTTGAATCTTTTCACTTTTAACCTTGACCCTTGTTTTGATCCACTGCACATTCCATGACTGAAAATCTTAAGAAATGGGGTATCATTTTAAAAAGGAATAAAACCCACTTTCAAATTATACTAGACATATTGATGATTATGGCATGGTTTGAAATTCATGGATTCTGTAAATTTGTATGTGTTTTGTGTTTTGTGTGTGTGTGTGTGTGTGTGTGGGTATGTGTGGGTGTGTTCGTGTTTTTCTCTCTATATATCTATGTTTGTATTTGTGTGTGTTTAATATAAATACTTGCATAGGCTTGATGTGCCTTATATCATGTATATCCTATCCTCTTTTGTTATTGGATTTCTGATTGCTTCATATACAGGGTCTTCAGATTTTAAAACTGTTCACATTTTCAAATTTTGTTCACAACGACAGTATGATTTGTTAATAATCTGTTTGTTTTCACCAGTTTTCTTTTTTATACACTCTGCTGAGGGATTGTTTTAAATCTTTGTAAGGCGTTTTTTATGTTGTCTTTTGTATGTATATCACTGACATGTATAGATACAAGTTTCTTTTTCTAATCTTTTCATCATCACATAACTCATTCATTTTCATATGGGACAATTGGGAGCCAGTTAGTACGAAGTGATCATGTACGCAATATGATTGATAATTAGCATGACAGGTCTATTTCATACTCATAATAGCTAGTAGTGTACGATGCATCTTAAATCGAATGCACATATTTAAAACATGCTTGCCCTTTCAAGAATTTGAATGACTGAAGAAAAGCCGAGTCCATTGGCATTTGGTATTGAATGCCCTTTTCTTAAATGTTATGCTTCTAGCTAAAATGTGATTTCTCGTTGGGAAAACAAATTGTTGCAAGGATAATGATTTGAAACAACGGAAAGTTAACTTGAATGGCCCTTCGCTAAATCATATGCTCCTTATCTAAGTTGACATGGCTCATTTAAGGAGGTTACTGCATTAAAAATGAATTTGAACGAACGAAAATTAATTACAATTTGCCGTGGTGATCACAACTACCCTGAATCTGAATGTCCTCCTGATTAATTGTTTTTGAAATTCCTAAGAATGCCATAATTAAACATGTATACATTTGTGCGACGCATGATTGTTTTAGTAAAAACACAAACAAATTAATTAAATTGAGCTGAGTGTTAATAGTTCATTAGCTATATCTCTCGTTCTCTGTACCTTAATCAATTTGTGCACCCACCCATTCACTGCGCCCACCGTTGCAAAACTACGATTATATCAAACCAGTATTTCCCTATTCTTGCATGGTTTCATACTTCTTGGTATAAATCAATTTTCTTACACCCTACACCAAGAACAACCAAGTAAACAATTTTACCCTCAGTACCCAATCTAGGTTGATTCGTGGGGGAGAGGGTCATGTCTATATCAGCCCCTTTAGAATCATACAAGTTACTTCAACGCTGTATGTCTCTATTGCATCATGGACTTTTGTCGTTTTTCAAACATTCCAGATTTTGTTGTCCAGTGGATAAGTCTCAGGACTGAAAACCACAACGTACGGGGTTTTAGTCCCTGTCGCATCATGTCCTCTGACAAAACATTAATCTACATTTGCCATACTCCACCTAGGTGATATAAGTAGGTACTGGGATGAAATAATTCCTTAAAATGCCCGAGCGCTATAGTGGCAGCCGGCGTAATAATAATGGAAGGCTAGGATTGGTAATGTACCAGACATAAGCGCTATACAGTGCGTATAAAAAAAAAGTATACCCAACTTTGGTAGATTATGATTGAAAAGTAATAATTGATGTGACCTTTAGATCTATTTTATGGTAAAGAGTAACTAGTTCTCTGTCTAATGATACCTTTTTCATAATTTGTCTGCATTGGAGGGCTGAGCACCAGAGTTTTTTAAAGTGTCGTCAAAATCTCCTTATACTAAGTTTGAGCTGATGCACCAAATGTGGGTCAGGCCATATGAATGTGTAGTCCAGAATCTGGCCGGTTTTATATTCCCTATACTTGATTCAAGCCCCCGAAGATGGCGTTATCTACAAACTCATAATTAGCTTACCAGCCCAGCCTTTTCGCCGGGCGTCCTAATTTGAGGATCACGCCATCTTCGGCCGGCAGCAAGTAAGTAGTGGGAGGTCGCATTACGTTGGTGTGGTGGAGATCAAAATTAAATAGGCCAGATTCTGGACTAATTAATGTGTTCAATACTTTAGTCTGAAATCTTTTTGAAAGTTAAATTCTGCTTCATGCTTCAGATTTTTGATTGTTGAAAGTGATCCAATATATCTAAGCTTTAACATGACTTTGCTTTAATCCACAAGGTAACCTACAATTATTTAAACAGCCTACTAACGTCTTGTCACATGATTTTTAAGATCTCTCTGCTTGCTTGTCCATTTCACACGCATAAGGTGCGTAGCATTCATTAGGCATTTGTCTCGAATAGCACATGAAAAATCAGAGATTGACTAGCCTAGAGGGCAAAATGGCATTTGGCTCACATATTGCATGAGCCCAAACTTGGCACAAGAAGAATTTGACAATACTTTTTAAATAATAATAATAATAATAATATTCAGCTTTTATATAGCGCTTATTACTAATGTCTCTAAGCGCTTTACATAATTACCCCGGTCATTGGATTCAGTGCTTTCCCGCACACACTGTGTGCACAATCTCCACTCCCTGGGGAGCATTCCAGCCAGGCGTTACTTGACGCTCAAAAACTGTTTGACCAACAATGACGGTCGCATCCAACCGGGTACCCATTTAACACCTGGGTGGAGAGTAGCAAGTTTAGGTTAATATCTTGCCAAAGGATATTAGTGCGGTGTCGGGATTCGAACCCTCGACCTTCGCATCTCCAGTCAAGCGCCTTAAACCACTCGACCACGACACTCCTACTCCTAATGGATGCTGATCAGTCGTCGGTGACAGCAGATTTATGAATAGACCAGTTCATCGTTAGCATATGTCCCAAATGACCCCGAATATCCACAGATCTTCAAATCATGAAGAGGACCTACTTTGTACATTTTGAAATAATCACTCCTACAGCGATGGAGGTGCTACATACATAGCCTTTATTTTCCCTTTCAAAGAATACTTCCACCTGTGTATCATGGAATGCACTGCTTGTGCATAAATGAATAATGATTACATAACTTTCATGAGCACGTATTCAGTATTTTGTCTCCGTGTATTTCACAATTTGGTCTGCAATGAGCCAATGACCTTTATCTGCTCATCCTCAGACTGCAACTATGAACGGACCTATGGCCCGAATTCACAAAGGAGGTTTGTGGACAAACCTAGGTTTATGTACGTCATATGACGCGTTTTAGACCTTGGTTCAGACCTTGGTCTGAAATACGATTCACAAAGAAGGTTTGTCATCAAACCTAGGTTTATGTACGTCATATGACGCGTTTCAGACCTTGGTTCAGACCTTGGTCTGAAATTGCGATTCACAAAGGAGGTTTGTCATCAAACCTTGGTTTAAATGCGTCATCAAACCCGATATTTACAGACTGCTCTGAGGGGAGGTTTGTAATTTCTCAAACCTGGTCTGAGGCGTATTAACCAATCAGGATGCAGCGCTGTGAGCAAAAAAGTTTCACTCGATTATCGTCAAGAAAATTTTCGCCGCCCAAAATAAGCTGCGAAATCGTCTGCTCGTCCCAACACTTGGTGCGATTGAAATCCCTCTATTTCTCGCTTCTTTCCATAAAATCGTAAGTATAAAACATGTTCATGTAGTTTGAATCCATACTCTTCACTTTATTTGCATTTCAATATGTGATATGCTTTATAACTTTCCAATTACCATGAAATTTTGATGTTTTTCGATGTTTTCAAATCCGACGGCCTCGCAATTTTTTTGCTTCAATTAATTTGACTAGTCCCGTGCATGTACATTTGTGCTGTATTTATTATCTGACTTTTAAATGCGACTACGATGCTTCGATTCTTTGAATTCGTCTCTCTGAATTCGTCTCCTTGTTCCTTTAAATTCCAAACTTGATCATGCCTGAAAGTTAAAAAGAAAACAATGCAGAATCCAGAACGACCATTCTGAATTATTCTAGATTCTAGACTCTAGTCTACATCTAGATCTAGATCTAGACTAAGAGTAAGAGTAAGACAAAGTAATGTAGTAGGAGTTACCCCCACCCCCCGACAAGCCTCCACCACAAGGGGGCGCTAGTCCTCTGACTGAGCCCGACAGACGAGAGTTGAATACACTGCACAAGCCTGAAGCTGGACAATTGGACAAGATCCTCAGTATTTCAGGTAAATGCTGTTTTCGGCTTTCTAGTGAGTCATATAGATTCACATCCATGTAGATAACGGTTTGTAGGCCAAATCTACATTATTGGCGCTGCGAGCATAACCTTTTCCTGCTTTTTGCGGGTTATTTTTCATCTGTGATTTTGGCACAGCGAGCACAGCTGCCCTGCTACGCATTGGCATTTAGTGCGGTCCTGTGCGTAGGGCTAAGCTGCTCGCTGTGAATTTGCTACCAATTAATAGGGTAAATTTCGTATTATTGTCTCGGGCAGGGTGGGCTAGTCTGCCTTGCCTACTTTGAAAATTTTTGTTTATAGTTTTTGTGTGTTTGGTGTGGGTGTCTCGAGTCGGGCGGTGATTTTCGCCTGGTTTGGGGCATTTTTGCTGTGTTTTTGGTCGTCTGCCCTAATCAGCTCCGGGTGTAGTTCCGGCACGGCTGTGCCAGAACTTTTGCATTGGGGGTGAGAAGGCAGTGCGATCCACGTGTGTGTACGTTTGATTTTTTGTAGCGAGTGTTTGATTTTTGCTAGTGGTGTGAGGTGTTTGATTAAGTATTGTTTGTGGTTAGTTGTTGTTTGTGCGTGATTTTTAGCCTAAGAGTCATTTATTGACTTGTTTGGGAATTTTTTGTGTGTGCGTACTATTTTGTTTGGGCGTGTAGTTTTTTTTGTAGAAAGTGCTTGTTGCGGCACAGCCCATTACTACAGCGACACGGCTCGGCGGAGGGATATATTTTTAGACCTTCTCGATCCATCTTCCCTCCATCGACGCCATTTTGTTTTTGGTTGTGTGCTGATCGCTGCCAAGACCTGGATCTAGACCCGATCGTAGTAGTTATTAGAGGTAGGCCTAGGCCTAGTTTGTAGTTTTTGGGTGCGTGAGTGTATGGTTTTTGTGCGTGTTGCGTGTGGACCCACCCACTCGTTGTAGTGCGGGAGTCCTTTGAAAAAAAAAAAAAAAAAAAAAGAAAAGAAAAGAAAGTTTGTGAGGTGTGATGATTATTTGTGTTGGGGTGATTTGAGTAAACTGAAGTTAAAGGTAATTTTAAGTGATTTTAGTAAGGCCTTTTGTATTATTGTGTTGATATGACGAATAGGGAAGCTAAGATTCCTATTAATATGTGTTCCTTCGAGGAACTCACTGAGGTGCCGGGCTAGCTCCTGTGCAGGCGGGGATCATTTTAGGTCTCCGGACTGAGCACGGGAACATTACCCCAGAATTATTTGGGGCGTCCCCAGGACTAATAGAGTCTCAGGGGCTGCGGGACAGGTTCGATTTTGCACCTCGGGACGTAGAGAGTGCCCGTGTGGCAGGGGGGCTCCCGAGCAAGGTAGGGGCAATCAAAGTGTCTTTGCCACTCCGTCAGGGCAGCGTGCCCGGAGCACGAGCACCCCCGGCGGGGCCCAAGCCCAGGTGGGGGGACACCAATACCCCTATGATGTGTATCCGCCTCCATTAGTTAACCAAGGGGATGTATCGGGTTGGCCCCGGGGTGTAGCCCCAATCGGATCTTCCACTCCCGGGGGGATGCACCAGTCGCTTGACCCCATAGGCCCCAGTATAGATCTAGGGAACCCTGGGAGGGCGGACCCTGAGTTATCAGGGAGGGCAGGTGAGCCCCAATTGTGATGGGGAGTCAGTGGGGCGTTCTTGGATGGGGGTGTCCCTGCCATAGAGCGGGGCGCACAAGCCCCCCCGCCCAGGAAGTTCCCCAAGAGGGGGGCCCATTTGGGCGACCCAATCGAAGGGGACAGCTGTCGGGCGGGACCAGGAGGTCCCATCCTGCCTGGGATTTAGCTCCAGGGATATCCGGGAGGAATTCCAACCCCTAGTAGGCCGGGAGGGTAGTGAAATCCCAAGGAGGGGCAGTCCCATCCAAGGGTATCAGAGGGGTCGGCTAGGGCCCCTCCCCCTTCCCGAAGAACCGATCCGTCGGGTTTCTGCTTCCAGGAGGGATAGGCCGGGGGGAGGCACTGGCCGAGTACCCTATCAGCCACTCCCCAGGACTATCTCCTTTGATGGGCGCGGAATTGGAGGGCTTTCTTCCATAAATTCACTGCTTTTGCAGACCAGCAGGAATGGGACTGGCCACAGAGGGTGAATCAGCTAAGCTGGTGCCTAGAAGGGAAGGCGGGGGATTATTTGAGCCTGATTCTGGAACAAGAGCCGGGCCTGGGGTATTTCCCGCTGGTCCAACAATTGGCGCGGCGCTTGACCACGGCGGTTTGCCGGAGTCTGCCCAACTAGAATTCGCGTCTGCCAAGCAGGGGCCAGAGGAATCCCTGCCCGAGTGGTCCGATCGGGTGCTCGGGTTAGCTCACCGAGCATTCCCGGGTCCAGGGCCCTTATTCACAACAGCAGGCGGTCCTCCGCCTGTGTCAGGGGTGCTTGAACCGGGAGGCGGGATGTCACGCGCTGACTCAACATCCAGCCACCGTTGGAGAAGCAGTAGGGCATATCCAATGGCACCAGCACGTGTACCGGGCCATGTACGGACGGGGGTCCGGTTAAGTCTGTCGCCTGGGAGGGCGGGGGCATTTGAAGTCCGCCAAGTAGATCTATCCCTCCAACCTCCTAGTCGACCTGAAGACGGACAACTCGCTGCATTAGAACACCGAATGGCGGAGCGCCAGTGCCGCCTAGAGGCCCGGTAGCTAACATTGAGCAGGATCCGGAAGCTCCTAGATACCCTACAGTCCAGGCCGGAGGCTTCCCGGGGGCGAGCTAAGTCCCCTGGGGGTGACCGGTGCTACGGCTGCGGGGGGCTCGGGCATTTCCGAACCAATGTCCCACAGCTCGGGGAGACGGGGGAAATGCGCGGGTTTCCTCTGTCAACTGCCCCGAGGAGGAAAACTCCAGCGGGTCGGAGGAGGAGGCCAGCCCCCGACCCGACCTGAACGAGGCCAGTGGTTGACTGGGTCGCCGGGAGGTCGGGCAGTTACTCCCCAGGCAGCTGTAAAGCGTGTGGGAGAGCCTGTTTCCGGTGGAATTAGGTTGCGTGAAGCATCTGCGGAGCGGGGCGAGGCACTTTCCCAATACATAGGGGAAGCTGCGTTTTGTGGACTTTCAACTCCTTCCCGGGTGGTCAGGTCGCTGGACCCGATGACGTATGCCTCCTCGGATCCGGAACCGGAGTCGGAGGGAAGAGCGGAGGTAGTGGTTTGCCGGTTGCAGTCCAGTTCCTCCCTCAATATCCCTATAGTGATAGGGGTTTCCCTTAGAGCAATAGTGGACACGGCTGCCGAGGTGACTATCATCTCGGATCGGGTGCTTCAACACCTGAAACCGCAGCCCAAGAAACTGCGGGAGGCCGTACTACATGCTGCAGGTAGGGATATGAGCATGAGTGGGTCAGTAGTAGGGCCGGTGAGCATTCTGTTAGGGGGGCAAGAGTTCTCCGAGCAGTTGTATGTTGCACCCATTTCGGACGACATGTTACTGGGGATGGATTTTCTCGGTAAACATAGGGCAGTTATTCACCTGTATCACCCCAAGTTACTGCTAGGGGAAGTGGAAATTCCCATACAGCATGGGGATAACCCCAGGCCGATGGGGGTAGCTAGGTGTATGTCCGCAAGAGGGTTATCGTTCCTCCCAATGCCGTTAAGAGGGTGACGGGGTTATAGATCAACGGTTAGGGATCCTGAATCCCCTGCTGTTTCAGTGCGGCGGGACATTGTACCGCGGAACGGGTTTCCGCCAAGGCTACTCCTGTTGCGGGTGCGGTTCCGCCTCCTGCGTCGATGGGGCATTCTGCTGCGCACTCCAGGGGCCGGGCACCTCATATGCCCGGGCTGCTTCTAAGCCCCTATTCCCTGGCCTTTGATAGCCATTTTCAACTAGATCTGCTAGAGGCTAGGACTGGGAATAAGGGGGCTGGAGTGCATTGAAGCTATCTTCGGCAGGGATCCACTGGTACCGGTGCGCCTTTGTGGGGGAGTGATTAACTACTGCGACCCCAAGAGGCACCGGGACATTAAATTCCCTGGCGACCGCCGGTGGAAGGTGGCTGTGGGGTGCATCCGAAGCACGCCCTTAGTTTCGATGAGCCAGCCCTGGATGTCCTGGGTAAGCTTATCTGTGACACCAGGGTCAATGCCTTGGGGGAAATGGGATTGGATTATTCCATAGCCCCAGGGACGTGGTCGGCTCAGCTGAACCTTTTCAGCCGGGTACGGGTGACCGTCTCCTGGCCCTCCTAGAGCAGACTAGGGTTAACGTCCTAGCGCTCTACGGCCCGTAGGTCGGCAACCTGCGGGAACTTCCTGTTCCTGTAGCCCTGTGGAACAGTTAAGTTCTCATGGTGCAATTTTGGGTGGGGACTTTTGAGTCCCTATCACCTTGTTTTTGCTACATTAGCAAACGCACATATGTAAATATGTTTTTGTATTTTGGGTTGGATTTTTCCATAAATGCCTGTTGGCATATGTTTTGGTTGTTCCAGGGGGGACTTTTTCCAAATGGCCCGCTCTGTGCTATAGTGGAACTGACGCCTCCTTCCTGCGCCGGAGGGACCTAGGCGAGTTTCTGGTTCTCCAGTCACTCTCCGAAAAACCTGAGAAATGTACCTCTTGGGTAGGTAAGATGGCGCCGTAGCCTGGGAGGACAAGCGGATAGCTCACCGCTATTGGGGCGTGGATAGTTTTGGGTGGGGGACCTCCCCTGGCAATTTTAGTTTTTAGGCATTAGTTATGTTGGTTTTAAAAGATTTAAAAAAAAAATTTTTTTTTTAATAAATTTTTTTTAATGCGTTTACCCCGTGTTTTGCTTGTTTGGGGTCTTGTTTGGCATTTTTAGTACGTGCCCTTAAGATAATATTTTGTGATGTCACAATGGAGGGATATTTTGTTTTTCTCCTTTTGGGGTTTGGGACGGCCTTTTCCCCGGGCTTGGTTCAGTTAGGCCCGGGTTTTTCAAAACAGGGGGGAATGTAGTAGGAGTTACCCCACCCCCACAAGCCTCCACCACAAGGGGGCGCTAGTCCTCTCACTGAGCCCGACAGACCAGAGTTGAATACACTGCACAAGCCTGAAGCTGGACAATTGGACAAGATCCTCAGTATTTCAGGTAAGTGCTGTTTTCGGCTTTCTAGTGAGTCATATAGATTCACATCCATGTAGATAACGGTTTGTAGGCCAAATCTACATTAGTAAATTAAATTTAAAGTAGGTCTATTAAGAGATCTAGATCTATTCTAGGTCTATTATTAGGTCTAGATAGTAGATCTAGACGTAGGCTAGATCTAGATCTACAGTAGTTCTAGATCTAGACTCTAGTCTAGATCTAGACCCGGCCTAAACTTTTCTAGACCGAAGATTTCTGTCTCTTTCGTCGTTAGTCTGAATCTGATTTGGGTAGGGTCGGCCCAAAGAGGAGCGGAGCCGACCCTACCCAAATCAGAGTCAACGAACGAAAGAGACAGAAATCTTCGGTCTAGACTAGACTTTCTAGACTTCTAGTTCTACTTCTAGATCTAGACTAGACTCTAGATCTACTCTAGTCTATCTCAGAAAATTCTCAGGATTGTGATCTAGATCTAGACCTAGGTCCTAGTCTAGATACTAGATAGTCTAGAGCTTAGCCTTAGCTTAGACTAGAAATATAATCTAGTCTAGACTAGATCTAGATCTAGTCTAGATATAATTCTAGGTCTAGATCTAGACTAAGGCTAGTACTACTAGATCTCCTGGTCTGTAGTCAGGACAGTACAGTAGTCTACTGCAGAACTGACTAGAAGTTCTAGAGTTCTAGGTCTAGATCTACTGTCTATAGATCTAGATCTAGACCTAGTCCTAGCATGTAGGTCTAGATCTAGACAGTTTCTAGACTAGATCTAGATAGATGATATTAGATTTGTCTCGTTGTCAAACAATGCCATGGCCCAAGGGCGACGATCCAAGCTTGAGCATGGGGGTCGTTGTCCAATTCATGCCAGCTGGTGAATAATCTGATTTTTTTTCTGACAAAACATGGGGGGGGGGGGAATTTGATATGATGTCCCCCCCCCCAGGAAAAATCGTGGGGGGACATGTTCCCCCTGTCCCCCCAGATTGACGCCCTTGCAATGGCCCATGCCAATTATTCTAATTATATTTATAATCGTAAAATTAAAAATTCATGATATTCCAATGCCTAGACTTCAATTCACGCTGACCGTTGGGCACAAATTCATCGTTCGTTTACCCGCTCCGCTGGTCAGCCGTACGACCATACAAGCCCCCAAATGCCGTGCACATGTGCGTTTACATAGTCAATTTTAAAGTAGTTTTTGCCCAAATCCACTAGACGCTACGTTGATAGATAAGTTATGATATATTCTTTAACATGGTAGGTGATGAAAGCATAATTTTCATAATTTGTGTGTGAGGCATTTCCCAATACTGTTATTTGGCTTAAATACATGATGAAATTATTCAGTTTATGTGTAGGAAACAAGTTTGTGTTTTTTTGATTTGTGTACTAAAAGCTTACAAAAGGTGAAGGAAACTAGAAAAGGCACGGAACATTTTGTCTAATTATGTTAAACTGATTCACATCACAGTTAGAGTTTTTAAAGTGACAACACAAAGTTGATGATGCAGGTTATAATAGCATGAACCAGCAAAAAATGATTTATTTGAATGCTTGTTTTTCTTTCTTTTTGTTGGGGGTCATTCCCAAGGATGCATGGTGATGAGGCAGGCATGTCACAGTCATCTGTCTAATGAATGCCAACATTTTATTTCATATTGACAGGTTGTATGTGATCATGCTGGGAAAATGACTAGTATCGTTGCAAGCTGGCCTGGAAGCAGCCAAGATGCCAGGATCTTTTCTGAGTTCGCACTTAAGCAAGAGCTTGAGGACAGGGCAGATGGATCAGAGTTGCTGCTTGGAGATAGTGGGTGGGTAGACTATTTCTTCCTGTTGAATATTTATTTAGGTGGGCTGTATATAATACAGACCACCTTATGTTTTCGTTAGAATTGCCTTTATTATTTATTTATTTATTCTTTATTTATTTTTCTTATTTCCACCCACTTTATTGTTAGCAAGATAATTTGAAAATGGCTCAATCAAATGCCTTGAAATTTGGCACACATATGTATAGGCATATGGACAAAGCAAAATAACGTTTTCAACCTTGACCTTGACTGATGACGTCATCTAGGCGCCATTTTGTAAAATTTTCTGAAAATCTACTCATGATCATATCTTCATAACGGAAATTTTCTCATTCATATTTATCATGATCAAGGTCAATATCCGTCCGGTCAATTTCAGGTCAAAAACGCGCGCACATGCGTACGTCCGCGCGTTAGCGCGCGCAAAATTTCAAAATGCTCAAAATCGTCTCAAATTCATTTTGCATACGTTTCAGGCCATTTTAAGCATTTTATAAAAATCGCGCACACGCACATGCGCGCGCGTTTTCGCGCGTAACACCATTACACAACATAGAATCGCCTTTTTTTTCTTTCATGATATTTCCCATTTTTTTCGAACAATTTGATACCATGTTTATCTCTTTATGACCATTAATAACAAGATGAGCGTCCGTTCAAGAAACATGTCCGTGCGCGCGAGCTCTTGTAATACATAGCATATATGGGCAAAAACATGCCTATACAAAATTCATTGTAACTCTTCAGAATGGATGGGAACTCCCAATTTTTTTCATATTTGGATAGATTATGAGTCGGAGATATGATTTCATGTCTCATTTGACCCTCAATTAACTCATGACGTCATCATAATGGCCTCCGAACTCAAAATTTCAATTTGCATATTATGACGTCAGCATATTTTTGGAAAATTGATTGTATCTCTGTAAATATTGATCGATTTTCTTCCAAATTTTGATATGTTCTAGCTGAGACAATTTTCTACAAATGCAGTCATCACAATTTTTCATTTTGACAAAGGCATCATGGCGTATTTTTGCGATTAAAGGAGGCATGTCAATTTTTCACATTTTGCGTGTATTCTCTATGGGACATGACTTTTTCTCAAAACTGGATTCTACATTCCGTCTTTCGCGAGCAATATCTCCGTCGTTTTAGCTTCGTTTACGCTGAACTTCGAGTATGTTGTAGCTGAGACAATAAGCTATCTCAAATGTGCCCTTGATTTTGTCTTAAATTTTAGTTGGACCAGCCCACCTATACTTGTTCTAAACAAGTATTACAAATCTAGTTATATATATGTTTCTTCCTTAGGCCTAATCATGTAACTTTTTTATATGAACAACAAGTATGTAACATACAAGGAATGTGTATTAATTCTCACTTCAATAATAGTTCAAAGAGGGCGCTTATTATTAATATTCAAACTAGTTAAAAGGTTAAGGATTTGTTTAGAAAACTAATGATCAATTATCAAAATGAATATTATTCATAGGCAATTTATGACAATTTTCCACTTATTTGCATGAATTACCATAAATATGTATGACCAAATGAAAATATGAGAAATGAACTTTATTGGAAAAAATAGATGAGTGAAGATTCATCAATTAATTGATTATACCAAATTTTATCCCATATTTCATACAGGTTGCGAGGAAAATAGTAGTATTGCTGCAAGTCCGGTGGAAAGGAAGCACCCACAAAGCAAGGATGTTTTCTGAGAGTGCACTGAATTGACATCTTGAAGCTAGGGCAGATGAATAAGAGTTGATGCTTGGAGATAGACTATCGGGTAGCCTGGGTAGGTAGATTATTTTTCATGTGAAAACATTTATTTATTCTTTTTCTTCCTCAATCCAGTTTCTTTTTATTGTATATATGGCCAACAGGTGACATGTAAAGAATGTTCATAATTTGGTAATATAGTAACAATTCACTTAAGTAATTCATTCAAACAAGCTCATTTGTTTTTAAATTTCAGTTCACAATTAATGTTTTTGATATCTGGATGCAACTCGATTAGTTTTGTTGTCAAATGGAACCTCATATTTTTGGTATTAGTGACACATGATTGAATAATTCCTGATTATGTGTACCCCAAGAAAAGTAAACAAATTATAATTATAGAGATATTATTTATTTTGTTCTTTCTCTCTCCCTCTTCCCCGCGTTATCCCTTTTGATTTTGTAGGTATCCATGCCTTCTCTTCCTCATCGGAAGCCATTTCTTCATTCAGAGGGTCGACCACAGATGCGCTTCAACACTTCACAACAAAAAAACTTTTAAAAAAGGGAGATGTGTGATTGAGCGCACATGTTCCATGCCTCAACAATCTAAGAGAGAAGGTGGACACTTCTGAAATAATTTTTTTATGCTTTCCCACTTCCCATACTGAGAAAATTCACCTTGTGCAAATATAGCAATGGTTTGGCAAAGTATAGGCTGAAACAGCCAACATGCGTTGCTCTGCAATCCTGTAAATAATGAGCTCAGTAATAATACATAATTTGATTTAGGATTCCACAATAGATGTGAAATACAAATTTATCTCAATTGCAACTGAAATTAGCTCAAAATGTATTTCAGAATACGCCCCTCCCGGTGTTCCCACAAAACTTTGTGCTTGAATACATAGATTATGGTTTGTCGAACAAAGCTGTTTGAAATTCCATCCATTTAAAACAAAAATATAATGGCACATGTGGTTAAATGCATTTATTGAGGTAATTGTATAACAGTGCAATTTTAATTGTCTAAATTCACAATGAACTACAATAATATTACTTTTGCAAATTGTTTGTCTATATACAATCTGTGCTAGGTCTACCATGAGGTAATGGTTACCTCTTATTTTACCCACACTTTCCCTAACTACCATATCAATATTTGTGCATGACATAATTCTGAAACAATTCTTGGTTGTAAAATTAGAATTCTTTTCAAGGGGGGTCAATTTAAGGTTTACAACTATTATTAGCATTGTATACATTGCTGAGTTGAGGGGCGGGTCAATATATTATTTGCTGGTCAGGGGAGGGTTTTAGTACAAATGCTATTGTATACTGTGAAGTGAAGTCGGAATTAAAGAACTATTATATGCAAATTTGAATTTTCGTCATCCGTTTTGTTGTATTTCTGATTTTCTTTCTGCTAATAGAGCTACAGTGAGACATTTAATTGGCCTTCCAGAGCCTCTCTTAACCTCTAGTCGGCTATTTTTCATATAAGCATGTTACAAAATTGACAAATTTGAATTGCGTTGTTTGAACAATGTAAATTACCATTGTGTAGCAAAAACAATTATTTATATAAAACATGAAGATACAAATACAATATTCCTGCCTTTATAGAATTTACAAAGATAACGGAAGTAGATAAGTCTGATTCTCTCTCTTTTTTCGGGGGTGTATGGGTTTGCTGGCGGATCCAGGGGGCCGGGCCCCAACCCCTGGCACACACAAAAAATGTAAACAGCAATTTTACCTTTAAAAAAAAAAAGATGGTAAACTCAATTATACCTTTTTGTTTTTTGTTCTAAGGGGGAGAGGGTCTTGAGTATAAATAAAGGAAGAATTATTGCTCATCTCTCCTCCCCTGCTTATCGCGTTATTTTCTCACGAATTGTTCAGGGGGTCTTGAGTTTAAAAAAAAATTGCTCACTCCCCTATCGCAATATTTTCTCACGAATTGCTCAAGGGGGTAGGGTCTTGAACAAACAATATTATTGCTCACTACCACCCCCATCCTGTTACATTATTGAGGGGGTCTTGAGTTAAAAAAAAAATATATTGTTCACTACCCCCCCCCTCCCCCATTCATCAAAAAAAGTTTTCTTCTTTCTCTAATTCCTGTTACATTATTGAGGGGTCTTGAGTTTCAAAAAAAAATATTGCTCACTACCCCCACCCCACTGTTCATCAAAAAAATATTATTGCTCATTACCCCCCATGGCAATATTTTCTCACGAAATGCTCGGGGGTCTGGAGTAACAAAATTACTACCACCCCCATTCATCAAAAAAGTTTTCTTCTTTCTCTAATTCCTGTTACATTATTGAGGGGTCTGGAGTAAAACAAATAATTGCTCACTATATACCCCCATTCATAAAAAGTTTTCTTCTTTCTCTAATTCCTGTTACATTACTGAGGGGGTCTTGAGTCAAAAAAAAATATTGCTCACTACCCCCTGTTCATCAAAAAAATTATTATTGCTCATTACCCCGTTCATAAAAAAAAAATTTCTTTCTAATTCCTGTTATATTATTGTTCTATGCCCGTTCTAGATCTATGCTTATATCCTTTCCATTTTTACATTCTCATTCCTCTCCACTTGTAATTCTCTTTATTAATCTTTTTCTCCTTATTCAGTCTTTACTAACTTGACAGTTTTTTTTAATTAAAAGTATAAACTTAAAACATTTAAATATAAATATTTAAAATAATAAATATATAAAAATTAAATATAATCACAATGAAAACTCAATTTACATTAAATTATCATTATTATTAGGTGATTTTATTTATAAAATATAAGAATGTGTAGCCCCCAAAACAATAAGGCTCTTAGACCTTATATAAAAGACCCCTTGACAACGTTAGATTTATCGATCTAACGCAGGTTTTCATGTATTAATGAGCCGATGTCAATTTATCTGGGTCAGTTCGAGTGCTTCACCGGCACTACACAAATGCGAGTACGTGGGGCATGATAACGCTGTTTGCGACGGCGCGCCAGTTTTGTTCGATTTAATTCATGAAAATGCACTTCAAAAGTTGATTTCAGATATTTTCTAAGCATCATCTTTTCAAGAATGCTCATTAAGATGTCCGGATCACTCTGAGAATGCTTAGTTCAACAGTATTTCAATTCTTAACATTTAAACCGTGGCCCATGAAAATTATGTAAGGAGCCCTGCAGCTGAGACTAGTTTTACAAACCTTGGTCTGATTACAAACCTAGGTTTGTACAAACCTTCGTTGGTGGAATGGGTTTGTGGACAAACCTGGTTTGAGTACAAACCTAGGTTTGTACAAACCTAGGTCTGATCAAACCTGGTTTGTCCACAAACCTCCTTTGTGAATTCGGGCCTAGGTATCATGAGACAGAGTATTAGTTACCCTTTGATATGAAATATAATTAATGGTTTCAAAGGTAATATCGTTTAAAAATAGATCATCTAAATTTGGGTATACCTTTGGTTATGCACACTGTATAAGATAACGATCTGTCAATCTTGGTTTTGCTTTGGTCGAGTAATAAGTGAAGACAAGGAATATTTTAAGGCTAATCAGTTAAAAACCAATTAAAAATGAATCTATGTCTGAAGATTAAAAAATGTGCATTTTGACTTCGGAGACCTCTGTGTATAAGTAATTCTTAAATATCGGTCAGGGATTCGTTTCCATTATCACTAGGGTGGACTGTCGCCCATGTATGCTCGTTGGATGTTGGTCCCCTGAGTTGTCGGTCTTATGGAGCTCTTTGTAATTTGCGTCTCAATGGCTGTATTAGTTTTTATATTTATTTGACAAAAATGAATACAATGTATTATTATCATTGTTATTATTATCATCATCATTACTGACATGTTAAATAAACACATATAAATTGATAGAGTACGATATAGTGCATGTAAATCTGTGAGGTATTTATTGTATTTAATGGGTATGATGAAACAATTGTATATTTACATTTGTCATAAACCATATATATCATTGGTTCTGATATCAAACGAATTTACAGTATGAAGGCGATTAGCTAGTATATATATATGTACCGCTTTTTAAGATTAAAACAATAATATTACAATTCAGAATTTAGTTTAAAAAAGAGAAGAAAATAAAATAGTGATATATAAAACCAAATCAAACCAGCTTTATCTTCATTAGGACACAATGCTTCTACGGTGTGGATCAACTTTAACATGTAAATTTTCAATGGCAAGATTCTAACAAACCCCCCTTTTTAAGTACAAAATTTTTGACATAAAGTGTCTTGATAATATTCATAAGAGTAATATTACGTTTAATGGTACATTAGGTTAATTAATTATCACACTTCAAATGTAAATTATTAGATTACTCAGAAACATTAAAATTGTTGAGTACAACAATAGTTTTGAAATGATTAAACTGTTGACATCATTTAGTTTACGAACATTCATCAAGATTTAAAAGAAAGTATTGAATTGTGTTGAGTGAAATAAGAAGGAGATATCAGGAGAAATATAGAAGCAGAGTAAGAGAGAGGAAGAGAGAGAGAGAGAGAGAGATAGAGAGAGAACGAGAGAGAAAGAGAGAGAGGGAGAGAAAGTGTTTAACATTTTATTTGAAATTAAATATTCTACTACTACTTTACATCTGCCTGTGCACTTTACGGGAATAGTGCAAGGACAACACAAGGCGGTCAAAGCTTCTGTCGGCAAGTCCAAACCGCACCCATGGTAACTGTTTATTTAGCAAGATTATAACCATGCTGGGGACAAATCACATTTGCGAATTCATAAAATCTGAGAAACTCTGTTTTAGCAATTTTGAAAACTTTTGCGACACAGACTGTCATTTTTGCTTGTCGAAAGTGTTCACCGCAAATATCGACTGCCACATGTTATTACAATGGCAAGTGGCGTCTCCCTTCAAATCACCCAGAGCCATCTATACACAGAGTTTGGCCAACTTGGTTTCAGTTGGTCACAACACGGCGTACGTATATTCTTTTTGTTTTGTGCTTGCCTTACAGTACAGTATTCGCCATAAGGTGCTCTACTCGAACCGGGTTGGTCAAACTCTCCTAATTATTGACTTTGAATTCCCCTTAAAACTACCACTTGGTAAAGAATAAGGCACTGTCGTTGTGCTGATGTGCCCTATTTTGTTACTTGAGCACATCTATAGATGTAGAATAAAAAACTGTAGAGCCAGTATTTTGGGAGAATGATTCCGGGACCACGTATCCATCTTCCCCGATCGGAACCGAGGGCGCGGATCTAGTCAGATTGTTCGCATCCGCGTACTCATTATATTCATCCGACCCGCTTCTTTCCGGTTTTATGTTCATACCGAGGAAGGAAAAGCCGTCAGATAGGTCGGTCGTTGCTTCGTCAGGACCAATATCTGTATAGTCGCCATCTGCTACCTGGTGGACTGTCTGTGAAGGTCCGGGGCTTGCTGCTTGTGCACGGTGTCTTAATACTTGCAGAATACATGTGCAACGGACCCTTATGACGCCAGCAACGATTATCACGAATATGACAAGAACGATGACTATAATGGGAGTAACAGGGTCTGTTGATAAAAATAGGAGATGAAAGGAAAATTAGCCGTTTTTCAGTGGCTCCACTATACACTAGACCTGTTGTCTGATATGTGTTCGAGCAACTATTTATAATCGTGCTACTACTACTTCTTTCAAATATTAAAAATATTTATGATAAGATACTTGGAAGACAAATCGTGATCATAGGAAAAAGTACATAAAACTGTGAAATAATGTGTGTATGTTTGTGTGTGTGTGTGTGTGTGTGTGCGTGAGCGTGTGTGTGTGTGTGGGGGGGGGGGAGTTTTATGTATAAAATATCAAGGCAAAATATCAAGAGAGAGAAAAATAGTTTTCAAGGTAATGGAGAATGAAAGATGTTTATGCCACACGAAGCATGTAATTGCATTCAAGTTTGTAAGTGCTCTGCCGCAGTAACACCGCAACTTTCCGGTGTAGAAGCTAAATCCCAACGATAACCATCTCCTCAATGCAAGCTTCAACGACTAATTTTGAGTTAACGCTTCACATGCATCCTTGCTTAGTCAATTTCGGACAGTGTAGGAAACACACGTCACAATACCACACGTCAGAAATGATTTATGCACAAAATCCCACATCTCAAACTGCCATAATATTGAGATTCTACTTTGGTCTTTATTTTTTTGCACCATTACTCCGAGTGCCTCTTCACAAAACGATTAATATTTCAGGGTGAGAAATTCATCTGTGCCGATATGAACAACTTGTACATTATTTTTTTTTTTTTAATATGTACACGTACATACAATAAGATTATTGTAGTTAAAAGTTAAGTATCTGTTTTGCTTCATTTTTTTGGTAGTACAAATGGAGTAATGAGAGTGTAAAAGTGTAAATCACAACATCATAGTGTACAATCTGCAGTCGGTAAATTGACTTTTCTAGATAAGGTATGAAGCAAATACTTGTATCACATGTGGCGATTTTTTTATTTATTTCATTTGTGTTTTGCTTTAAATGTATACATGCACATGTATGTGCCAGTTTTTATTTACTATTTTTCTGAACTTAGAGAGTGATGATGACCAAAATAGACAGATGGTGGTCTTTATGATTTAGTTCAGGCCAGTGTAGTAACATTCTTTGTGTATAATATTTAAATTTTTTATCCCAATTTGTGTGATAACGTTGAAAATTAATACCCCCTCTTATTGTAAAAGTTACATTTCCATGATGCCTTATGATATTTTTGACTGGTCCAAATAAGAGTCAATGCACTTTTGCACACTGCTCCAACTTGACCTTTTCTGAAGAAATCAAAAGTATTAAACATGTTAGGAAGCAAATGAAAATTGCTCAGTTTATATGAACCATGTTGGGCTCTCCCGAATCATATATTTGGAGATATTAGCAGGAAATATGAATCAATTTGAAAGGGTCACTTTGATCTATAAAATGTGCTCCTCTGTGACTCTGTAGATAATGCTTGCATCCTAATTGTGACTTGATTGATAAATTCCTAGGCAGTTTCACTGAACATGGCGGTGTGATGAAAATGAAAGTGCAGTTTTATTACATTGAACATTGTGAAGTGGTTTTTATGAGCCAGTGCTAGAAAGGATGTGAGCTAGAAGTTATACAGGTAACCATTCATTCAATGATTACCGGTAGAAAGAAAAACTCCCCACCAACAGCAATGTCTATGCAAGCAAATGAAATGAAGCAAAGCCGGAAGCCTGTAATAATCTGCAAGTATCATCGATTAATATTTTATAACAATAAAAGAGTGATGCAAATGAATGTTATTCACAAGGAGGACTTTTCCCTACAGATCAAAATTTTTGATGAAGAATAACGCAAAGGAGCACAAACGATAGAAAAATGCAAAGAAACAGTATTGATGGATCAAATGAAGAACAAATTGGATTGATTATGCAGTTAGTTTTTCTGTCTTTTTTTCTACTCACACATACTTTGTGTCTTCATTTTTACATATATGCCTGAGAAAGTGTCTGCTACAATAATAATAATAATATCTGTTAAGTACTTAGAAACAGTATTTCATATTAAGCCCAATATATATCCAGGTTATTATTATTACAATCATAATTATCTCTAGATTTTTATAGTGAGTTTCCCATTAACTGATATAATCAAGGCAAATAATGAGCTCATTATTTTCTCTTTATATCATCAAATGTTTGAAATGGCTTCCAGCATCATGACAAAGTAATTGAAATTGACTGTACATAGTAGATATTGTGTCTTGTTTCTGTTTCAATCATTAAGACTAGTACAGATATGCTATGGTAAACCATGGATTTGTTTTCCTCATCATGATGTGAACGTAATAAGTTTCACATTACTGTAACTTAAACCACACAGAGCTATTAAAGTGAATACGCTCGGACCTTTGTTAGGCGCAGTTGCCATTCATTTACAATTTTTTTTTTTTTAAACCTTGGTGGTTTACCATGGCTTAGTTTTGAATAGAGGATTGATTCTGTGATTGACTATCAGCAAATCAGTGGTCCATTCTGAACATTTTATCTTGATTCTTGAATCTAATGAAATGATTTTACAATGTAATTGTCATTTCAAATCTGAACTTGTTGCGGTTGATTGGATAATAATTGTACATAGATGGATGCATATGTCTGTGTGCCATCTGTGCAACCCCCCATGAAAAGCCCAATTAAATATTTGTTATGACAATTGAAATCATTTAACTTAAATCAAGATAAAATAATTTTC
This sequence comes from Mesocentrotus franciscanus, assembly GCA_037976565.1. Lineage (NCBI taxonomy): Eukaryota > Metazoa > Echinodermata > Echinoidea > Camarodonta > Strongylocentrotidae > Mesocentrotus > Mesocentrotus franciscanus. Next base: position 29,806,052 of record CP137678.1, on the reverse strand, counting down.
AGAATACCACCCCTGATATTTCTTATCACCAAGCTTAGAGACCCTGAGATGTAGCTATAGTCTTTGTTTTTAGAAAATATTCTTTATTGTTAGAATGGGCATTATTAGGCTTGACCTTCATGACACGGTTTGTCTGTTAATCTAATGTTCTTTGAAATCAAGCTTATATTGAAGCAGCAATCATGTTAGGAATTAATCCTTCGGACAAATTACTAAATATTCATGAATAGTTAGTGCTATGCCTTTTTCTTTTGAATCTGCACTTAATTGCACGATTCTCAAAATCTTAAGATATGTCGGGATGGTGTAGTCCAAGAATTTCTGATTACTTGTAAAGACTCACAATGCCTTAAACATTTTCTGGGTATATTTTTTTCTTTGCTTCTATGTACAGTGTAGCACTCACATGTAATAAAAGTAGACTTTCTTGTAAAAAAAAAAAAAAAAAAAAAATAAACACATATTGTCTCGATATCATTGAAACAACATTCCTTAAAGCCCAAGTCCACTCCAAAAATAACTTACTTTCAATAGAACCAGAAAAGTCAGACAAACCAATCAAAACAAGTTTTAGCAAAATCGGATAACTAATAAGAAAGTTATGAATTTTTAATGACATGAAAAACTTTGAAAATCACTACACAAATTGGCAACTCACTCATGAGTCTGTGACGTATGGTCCTCACTATCCACTAATTATTTTCTTTATATTGATAATATAAATTTCCTATTTTCACCCTAAGAATCTTATTTCTTCACACCAGCATCCAAGTTAGATTGTTAGTAATATGTTTTTGTGTGGATGCACAAATAAAGAGTAATTTTTGTCCAGTTAAATCATGAAAAAATGAATTTTGATAAACTATTTATATAAAAATCAATAATTATGAAATACAATATTCAGAAAATAGTATCAATTCTTCAAAATTCATAAAAGTTTTTGTGAAATGTCATGCACGCAATATGATACAAATCATATAACCTGGGCAAAGGCATGGGAAATCAAGTTTTGGGGATAAAAGGAAATTAATGGGATTAAACTATATAAAGCAATTGATAAGTTGTGAGGACATGACGTCACAAACTGATAACCATCTTGGCAATTTGTGTTGTGATTCTCATTGTTCCATAGTTTTTCAAAAATTAATAACTGTCTTATTAGTTATTCGATTTTGCTCAAACCTTTTTTGATTGGTTTGTCTGATTTTTCTGCTTTTATTGAAAGTAAGTTATTTTTGGAGTGGACTTGCCCTTTAAACCATTGGGATGAACAAAATATACACAAAAAAAAATGAAATATGAAAATATAAGACGAAGGTAGGCATATACCAAAAACAGTCTAAAATTTGTTTTTTAACACAAAGAAAATAATAATCTTTCAAGGATAAGGCTAACATTTTAGTGTAACATTCGACTTAAGTTTCAATTTCAACAGATAAAAAGTAGGACATGAAAAATACACCATTCGATTTTTGAACGTCAATCCTTAGATAAGATTTTAATAACAAACCGGTCTTTCAATATTTTGTATTTGATATAATATGATACTGGTGACAAATTTAACATCCATCTCCACCGTGATATGTACAAGTTTGCTCATTGTAAAATGTACATATATTTAAGATGTAGTGCAGGTTGAAAATGATTTGATAAAACCAAAAATCATGGGTTTTCATGATTTTGGACACTTCTAGCCCATACACAAATCGGAAGATGTCCAGATTCAGACAATTCGTACAAATCTATATAGGCATAGATAGCATGATAAACATGTGACATTGGTGGACAGTCATGGGAATGCTAAATAAATCTTGTGTTTGTCTCCACTTCAGTGAATTGGAGCATTCGGTCAGATAAATATTCGAACTTCAAGTCAAAGTTACACTCTAAATCATTTGCCATAAAACTCAAATGGAATAAGAGTATTAGCTTTTATGCCTGGCTTATGATGATATACGTGGATTGATTTGGGTTTGGGAATACATGTCCTATAAGTTAAATAATGATTTAAAAAACTGTACGAAGGGTGAGGGACTTTTAATCATTAATATAAAGAGCTCTGGAAAATGATGGAAAATGTGGAAAATTGCTAGGTAGTTCTAAGAGAATTTCTCTTATATTTTAAAAGATAAGAGGAAACATCTGCAAAGTAAAAGAATATTTGAAAATTGCCTGAAATGACAGGAATACGGTAAGAAAGAAATAAAGTTACGCAGAATCAGATGACTGAAAGGCCCCAAGAACAAGTTCCAGGAGATGAAAGATTTATTTCTCGTGAGCCTTCTGAATCAAGTTAATAATAATAATAATAATACAAAACATTTATTAGGCGCTTAATACTGGTGTTTCTAAGCGCACCACTGTCTGATTAAAAATTAACAACCAAAACTTATAATAAACACACAAATTATAAACCTGTTCTTTATTCAATAAATCATGCATATATGATAATAATAATAAAACTAAAAACAAGATCAAACATAAGGTCAAACATAAGATCAAACAAACAAGGAATAAGATGGTGTGCACCTCCTTTGACCGAGTCACAACTGCACCGGTGTAGAATATCATTCATGAAATAAAAAGGTGCGTTTTTAGCAAGGACTTAAACTGGTCCAGGGAATGAGTATTATGAATATGCGCTGGTAATTTATTCCAAAGGATAAGTTAGAAGAATCTTAGGAGGAAAGTCAACACGAATAATGGCCAACAAGAACAAAGGTCCTTGAGAGCCAACATTTCCAGATTACGGGGCTTTTGAAGACAGGATAGGATCGCAAGAATTAGAGGCCCACGCATCCAAATGCACACGATTCAAACATTTTGGATTATCCATACGACAATGAGACTAAATCCCAACTCACACACTACCAATTAATTTGAAACTTGATGTGGGCCGTCAAACAGAACATCTTGATTGATTAAAATGTTTATGTTAACATAAACGGGTTTGATTCCCGGACAATCGTCGTTTATTCCGCTTCAAAACAACACGAATCGTCAAGCTTTTGATTTCCTCAAACTGTCCTTTTGTTTGTTATTGGCAATCTCCACATTTACACCCAAAACATGAATATTCAAAGTCCTTTATTTGCATGTTCCTAATAATACTAATGTTTGAATTAGGTCGGCTGGAAATGATTTTTATCTGCCGTTATTGTTGTAAATAATGCCTGATAAACATACCTGACTTTTCGTCTGAAGTTTCGACTGAAATGGAAAGATAAATAATTGTATGTGATGATAGTCAATCTGTATTAACTCAAATAACTAAACACCTGCCGAAGACGAGCTCAGAAATTTGACATCTTGTGTCATTCCGATTCAGTATTAGATTTAGTGACTTTAAAGGCTATATTATACAGATTACATTATCGTAATTGTTTTTTACCATGTGACTGTAAGAAAAGTTATACCATGCATGGTAATCAGCAATACATATAAAAAACCCAAAAGATGTCAAAAGTCTGGTTATAATTTCGAATCATACATAATAACAAACCCTTTATTGAAATTACGTTCAAAAAATTATAAGTAGTGTGCTAAATTTCTACATATTCTATGACATATAAACTCTGATATTTCGAAGAAGATCATGTCTATTTTGGAGCTTAACCTTTTAATGATGATGATGATGAATGAGGGTGGTGTTGATGATAAACATAATAATACTGATAATGATACTAATAACAACAATAACAATTAAAACTTACTATAAACTTGAGAGTAGCCTTTTCCACCGCATGTCTGCATTTCATCTCCCAGGCTAGTATTGCATGGTAGACCGCATTTAAAATCACAAAACATTTCAGCTCTACCACAGATGAATTTTCCACAGGAACAATTATACCCATTGAACAAAGCTGAATAGGAATGGCTTCCGCTCTTACATTGCTCCGTGCATTGATCAATATCACTGATATTTGAATTTGTTTCCGGCACAAAACAAGACAGGTTGTAACATCCATAGTATTTCATATCTAGAAAGAAACAAATATTTTAGAGTTTTAGCATGTAGAGTTACGTCATAGGTATCCGATGTTTCCAACACACGTACGTGTTAATTTTAGGTAAAAAACTGAAAAATAAAATGACTTAAAGGTAGTTTATCCCTTTTTCAGCCAGCATCAAATTCTGTAGAACTTTGCTGAAATCATGAATATGGCACGTATGTCCTATCTGTGAAATGTAAACGTTGGCAATGTCCTAGTATTCAAATTATGCAAGGATTAAACCCGTTAACTTTCTAGACTTCACTGTCAGATATTATTGAGTGACTGACTGACTTCTTGTTTTCTTTGGTAATAACATAGGCCTACATAAAATGAGCTGTAAGGGGCACATGAGCATTTGTACACATCAATAAATCACTTCTTGTAATGGCCAACATTAAACTGTTTGAATCTTTCCGCAGCACAAAAACGTATGGTACAAGGGTATGAAAATCAAACTATTTACTACTCATACTTTTCGAAACGCGTTGCGGAAATTCCTAACGGTCGATTTAATTCCACATAAAGGCAATTACCAGTTCTAATCTTTCCAGGGGAGTTTTAAGTTGGTTTTTATCTCTTGTTCACCATAGCAAAGGGCCACACCACCGTTAAAACAAGTCAAAAAGATATTTATTTCCTTACATTGAGATGTTCGGATAGCACCATCATCATAACAGAGAGGATCGATTGCTATATCATCTGAAGCCGAGACAAACAGGGGCAGAAGCAGGCACAAGAAGACATAACTAATCCATCGATTGGAGATTGCCATGTCACAAACGACGTATTTGCGCCTTTGAACGAAGGAAATTCAAAAGTTGTATGTTACTAATCTCCTTTAAAAATCACATCAAAAACAAAGTCCTTACGATTTAGACAATGTTTTGCCTGATGAATGAGGAAGTGATCAGTGATTACGACACCCTCTACATCGAGCGTACGTTTATTTCGATGAACATTGTCACGTGAACAGCGCACTATTTATCACATGACCCGGATCACAATGAATAAAGGCATGGGAAGAATATCCATGATAAAAATTAGGCATGATTCTGTATTCATGGTTCTGATGGTCAGCAATCATTATTAAGAAAATGAAACGGAACTTCCATTGTGCTAAGCTACACACCAAACAAAAGAGAGACAAGTGTTTTTAAAGTTGAATCAAGCTTTCTCGTGAAGTCATTAGAGCGGCCCTTTACTTTCTGAATGTAATTATATTTTCAATTAAGTATTTATCACTTTTTGAAAAATGACTTGTGTAGATACTCCAGCATTCCTTCCATGTTTTTTTCGGTAGCACATGAAGACATAGTCAAAACTTTGGACAAAAGGCTTTTTAAAAATGGCAGTCCTTGGGACGTCGGAAGTATAAATTTGACGATCACAACACTTTCGACAAATCAACATGGATTAGTCCATCACCTATAGAAATGTGCGAACAAAACAAATATTATGTAATCCTTATGCGATTTATCATATAGATATATAGTGCTTTAAAAAAAGTAAAACAAACTTTGGCAGATTTCAGTTTAATCGCTATGACCTGTGTGACCTTCAATTAAATTTCATTATAATGAGTCACTAATATTCTGTCTAATAATACCTTATTCATAACTCTGCTGCCACAGATGAGTGAACAGCAGCAGCCTTTTCAAAACGTGTTGTACACAAATCTCTTTTACCAAGTTTGGGCTGGCTATAAATGTGGGTAAAAAGTCATTACGCAGTGTGATATCAGTCAGGAAACAATTGATTTGATTTTGGTTGAATTTTATTTAATTTATTTTCTTCTGCATTACAAATAAATATAAATATCAATTATCGGTCACACAACGAACATAAAATACCAATATGACTTTCTGACGATAGACCATTAATAAGCAAATATACATAACAATTAAAATAGAAAAAAATGATTTGTCAAAATATCATATTTCATCAAACTTTATAAAATTGTTTTCGGAATAAGGACTGTCATTGTAAACACAATGCTTGAAAATAGGAGAGCCCCAAATAAATCTAATGAAATAAATGAATATATCTTTTAAGCAGAATAGCCAAGTAATTTAGAGCAAAAAATAAAATATAAGGACAAATGATGATGATGATGTTGATGATGATAATAATAATAATGATTGTAATTAAAAGAAATATCTATGCAGGGATAAAAAAATATTATGCCAAAGACTGAAAAGTTTAAACAGAAATGTTACCCTAAGATAGCATATTCTGAAAAAACATCTTCTTTTTTTCTTTGGTTTTAAAAACCTAGAGGGAGCAACAGGACTTAATCATTTCTGGGAGAGCATCCCATAGATCTGAAACATGATGTCTGAAATACTCGCATTGATTTTGTGTATTAGAATAGAAAATGTGATAATGTCAACTCAGACTCTAGAAAAAGTCATTAACAAGCAAAATTTATAATATTCTCGTTGTTATGATTACACAACCTTGGCTTCTCTCGCATCCCTTGATTAAGGTAAGCCTTGTCATTGAGTCATTCAGAATGGACAAAATTAACCATCATGGATACTATCTTCCTATCTTTTTCATGAAATTCTACTGTCAATATCTGTGGTAGTTATCATCATGACTTTCTTTCTGCATTTACTGATGCTTTGAGATTAGTTCCATGTTTTCAGGTGCTATTCAAAACAAATACCTTACCCATCTCATACACCCTTTACATGTGAAAAAGGTGCTTTCCATAAGTGAGAAGTGAGATTATTCATATCAAAAGACAAACAAGTTAGAAGGCTGTTTTAAATTAGTTCATGTTTATCATGTTGATTAAAACAAGTATTTAAGACCAAATTAACGTATGCATATGGCCTGACTCACATTAGATGCATCAGCCCAAACACAGGACAAGTCAAGTACCTTGGCACATGTGCAGCAGAATGCACCAATCCTTTCACGCATTGGTTGGGTTGTACGGGTATGACACTAATTGCTCCTGCCACGATAGCTCTATGACAATCTCCTACACTAACCGAACTTCAATCCTCGACCCAAAACTGTACCTAACCCTTGCCTTAATCTTAAATCCAACTTGAAACTAAAATGCAACTCAAACCTTAACTTTATACCTTCAACGAAATAAAACCCGAAGCAATTGTCGCCGGTGCAAATTTGTCGGTCATGGCTTAGCACAAAATATAGAATTTCTCTGAAAATCGGCGTCGAATGATCTCTGGCATAGGTAACAGTTGAATCTATACAACCCGATAAGTACGTATATTTGGATATTGGGTTGGAATCCTCGTATATGTAGCCATGACTAACTGTTATGTTTGATGACTAATTGATAATGATATTTTCTTTTTTCTTCTTTTTAATTGATCAATCATTTGGTGTATTAGAATTACAGCTCGGATCCTTGCATATCAAAAGAGTAAATTGCCGGGACAAGCGACGAACACTTCTTTGCGGATACTATCCCGATATATATTTCATCTCCGTCTTCTTCTTCTTCTTTTTCTTCTCCTTGTTCTTCAACATTATAAAACCCTCAAAAAGGCTCGAAAACTCAAGTTGGATCGATTATAGCTCTCTTATCATGGCATTATCATCGGTTTGATTATTATCATTAGTAAAAAAGGGGTTTATTCTTCTTTTAAGTTGATACCATATTTGTTCTGATTTTGCAGCCATTGAGTAAGCAGTACATCGATAGCAGAATAAGGGGCAGGGTCAAAAGTGAAAAGTTGCAAAATGAACTGGTAGGTACTGTTATTGTTATGCAGAGCACTCTTCTTTCTTTGACATAAAAGAGTGTGGTTTTTCTTAATGACAGTTGGGCTATTGTTCGTAACTGGTCATCCATGAATGCCAAATTCTAAAGAATCTGAAATTGAAATTCATGTTTGATGATGACATATCAGGCAAGATTCGTTACTAGTTGGTCATCAACTTTCTGAAGTAATGCCTGTTGGTTAACAACTATTGAAAAGGCACGGGCTATTGGCAATTTGAATGCAAATTCGAACAAGAGCAGGGTACTACTGCACATTCCATGACTGAAAAATCTTAAGATTTTTTCAAGAATTTGAATGACTGAAGAAAAGCCGAGGCCCTTGGATCTGGTAGGAATTTATTCCTTGAAATGCAGAGCGCGTGACAGCTGCACTGCTAAAGCCAGGGTAATTATGCTGCATTATTGTAGAGCGCTTAGAGACTTCTGATAAAGTAAGTGTTAGGCGCTATATAAGCAAATATAATTATTTATTATTATTGGATCTGGTTTTGAATGACCATTTTTTAAATTTTATGCTCCTAGCTGAAATGTTATTCCTCGTTGTGAAAACAAAATTGTTGCAAGGATAATGAATTGGAACAAGGAAAAATTATTGGATTGCCCATCCCTTCAATTTAATGCTCTTTATCTCAATTCAGGTGACTCATTTGAATATTTTTGTTGTTGCACGGATAAAGAATTTTGAAAGTTAAATTGAACGATCATTCCCTAAATCGTAAAGCCTCGGTCACAAATGCCATTACGAACTGCTACGAACGCCGTACGAACGATTTTCAGATAATGGAAATTCGGGAAGACAATGGAAAAACAGGGAGATTCGTACGAAATTATCGTTCGTACGGACCTTTTTGTCACAAATTTCGTAGTTGACATGATTCATTTAAGAAGCTTGCTACATTAATAACGAATTTGAAGGAACGAGAATTTATTACAATTTGCTGTGGTGATCACAATTACCGTGAATATGAATGATCTTATGGTATTTGTTTTCCTCCTAAGAATGCCATAATTAAACTTGTATACATTTGTGCGACGCATGATTGTTTTAGTAAAAGCACAAACAAATTAATTAAATTGAGTTGAATTTGTATAGTTCACTACCTCTCTCTCTGTAGCTAAATAAATGTTTGCACCTACCCCTTCACAGCGCCCACCGTTGCAAAACTGTGACTTTTCGTCCCCTTCCTTTTCCCTTTTGTAATATCGAACCAGTATTTCCCTATTCCCGCATGGTTTCATACTTCTTGGTTAAAATCAATTTTCTTACACTGTACACAATTTTACCCTCAGGACTCAATCAAGTGAATTCATGGGGGAGGAGGTCAGGCCCATCCCTGCCCCTTTTGAATCATAAAAGTTCCTTCGACGCTGTATGTCTCTATCGCATCGTGGACTTTTGTCGTTTTTCAAACATTCCAGATGTTGTGGTCCAGTAGATAAGTCTCCGGACTAAGAACCCCAAGTAACGGGGTTCTAATCGCTGTCGCATCATGTCCTTTGACAAGACATTAATCTACATTTTCCACACTTCACGTAAGTGATATAAATGGGTACTGGCATGAAATAATTCTTTAAAATGCAAGAGCGCTGTAGTGGCAGCCAGCGTAATAATAATGGAACGATTGGATTTGTAATGTACCAGACATATTTTAAAGCCCTATACAGTGCGTTTCAAAAAAAGTATACCCAACTTTGGTAGATTATGATTGAAAAGTCATAATTGATGTGACCTTTAGATCTATTTTGTGATAAAGAGTAACTAGTTCTCTGTCTAATGATACCTTTTTCATAATTTTTCTGCATTGGATGGCTGAGCACCAGGGTTTTTAACAAGTGTCGTCAAAATATCCTTGTACTAAGTTTGAGCTGATGCACCAACTGTGGATCAGGCCATTTGCATGTGTAAGTTTTGTCTGAAATATTTTGAGAGTTAAATTCTGCTTCATGCTTCAGCTTTTTCATTGTTTAAAGTGATCCAATATATTTAAGCTTTAACAGGACCTTGTTTGAATCCACAAGGTAACCTACAGTTATCTAACCAGCCTACTAACTTCCTATCTCACGATATTTAACATCTCTCTGCTTGCTTGTCAATTTCACCATTTCACATGCAGATTAAGAAGATTAAGAAATGCGTATTTTGACTTCGGAGACCTCTGTGTATAAGTAATTCTTAATTATCGGTCAGGGATTTGTTCCCATTATCACAAGGATGGACTGTCGCCCTTGTATGCTTGTTGGTCTCCTGAGTTGTCGGTCTTATCGAGCTCTTTGTAATTGTTGTCTCAATGGCTGTATTAGTTTTGATATTTACTTGACAAAAATGTACACAATGTATTAATATTATTATTATCACTATCCATTAATATTATCATTATTATTATTATCATTGTTATTATAATCATCATCATGACTGACTTATTAAATAAACGCATATAAATCGATAAAGTACGTTATAGTGGATGTATATTTGTGAGGTATTTATTGTATTTAATTGGTATGATTAAAAAATTGTTTATTTACATGAGTCATAATCCATATATATATATCATTGTTTTTTTAATTTTTTTTTTTATATCAAACGACTTAACAGTATGAAGGTATTATATAGACATATTTTGTACCATTTCTTGAGATCAAAACAATAATATCACAATTTCTTTTTTTTTTAAATTGAATTGAATTGAATATCACAATTTAAAATACAGTTTAATAAAGAGAAAGAAAACAAAAACACGTGGTATGAAAAATCAAATCGAACCAGCATTATGTTCATTAGGACACAATGCTTCCACAGTGTGGGTCAACTTAAACATATTAATGTTCAATGGGAAGGTTTCAACAAACCCCACTTATAAGTACAACATTATAGGCATAAAGTGTCGTGATAATATTCATAAGAGTAATATTACATTCAATGGTACATTAGGTTAATTAATTATCATACTTCAAATGTAAATTATTAGATTACTTAGATATATTAAAATTGTTGAGTACAACAAATTGTTTTGAAATGATTACACAAAATGTTGACATCATTTAGTCTACGAACATCAAGGTTAGGAAGAAAGTGTTGAATTGTGTTGAGTGACATAAATTTAGACAGCAGGAGAAAGAAAGAAGAAGATGAGAGAGAGAGAGAGAGACAGAAAGTGCTTAACATTATTAATTTAAATCAAATATTCTACTTCTACTTTTACATCTGCCTCTGCACTTCAAGGTAATAGTGTGGGGGCTTCTGTTGGCAAATCCAAAACTGCAACCATAGTAACTGTTATTAGTAAGATTATAACCATGCTGGGAATTCATTATTGCCAATTTGTATAACACATTTGTAAAATCATAAAACCTGAGAAAACCCTGTTACCCGTTTGAGCAAATTTGAGAATTTTTGCGACACAGACTGTCATTTTTGCTTGTCGAAAGTGTTTTTCGCAAATATCGATCTGCCACATCTTATTACAATGACAAGTTTCGTCTCCCCTTCAAGTCACCCAGAGCCATCTATACATAGAGTTTGGCCAATTTGGTTTCAGTTAGTCAAAACACGGCGTATGTATATTCGTTTTGCTTAATGTGCCCCACTCGAGCCGGGTTGGTCAAACTCTCCTAATCAATGACTCTGAATTCACCATAAAAAACTACCACTTGGTTTTTAAAATGGCACCATCTTTGTGTTGATGTGCCCTATTTTGTTACTTTAAGCACATTTGTGTGCATACCATAGGCCCATATTTATTCAAAATCAATGTATTCTATTTCATGGTCTATCTCGACCTTTTTCTTTCGATTTTCCGTTTGTTTGATAGATGTAGAATAAAAGACTGTTGAGCCAGTGTTTTGTGAGAATGCTTCCGGGACCAGGTATCCATCTTCCCCGATCCGAACCGAGGACGCGGGTCTAGTCAGATTGTTAGCATCCGCGTACTCATGAAATTCATCCGACCCGCTTCTTTCCGGCTTTATGTTCAGATCGAGGAAGGAACACCCGTCAGATATGTTGGTCGTCGCTTCGTTCCTTGAATCGCCAGGACGAATCTCTGTATAGTTGCCATCTGCTAATTGGTTGAACGTCTGTGAAGGTCCGGGGCTTGCTGCTTGTGCACGGTTTCTTATTGCTTGCAGAATAGAACAAACCGTTACGATGCCAGCAACCGTTATCACAAATAAGATAAGAACGCTGTATATAATGGGAGTAGCATTAGGGCCTGCCAATAAAAAAAGAAGATGAGAGGAAAATTACGGTCTTTTTACAGTGGCTCCATTATACACTAGACTTGTTTAATGTTCGAGCAAATATTTATAATTGTTTCTACTACTACTATTTCTTTCCAAAATTTAAAATATTTATGATAAGATACTTGGAAGATAAATCATGATCAGAAGAAAAAGTACATAAAAGTGTGCAATATTGTGATAATGTGTGTGTGTGTGTTCGTGACCGTGCGTGTGTGCGTAAGGGGGTGTATGTTTATGTGTTAAAACATATCGTATCGAAATCACTGAAATAACATTTTTTAAACCATTAGGATGATAATAATGATTGTTTAAAGAGTTATGTAGAAAATTGAAAGATGTTTCATAAGACCTTGGAAATGTGAAAATATACGACGAAGGTAGGACAATACCAAAACATTGAAAAATATTGAAATGTAACAGTCTAATATTTTTTTTTATTACCAAGATGAAATAATCTTTCAATAGTTAGGCATACATTTTGTGAAACATTTGACTTAAGTTTTAATTTCAACAAATAAAAAATAAGACAGTAAAAATACAACATTCGATTTTTAAACGTCAATCCTTAAAAAACATTTAAAATAAAAAACTGGTCTTTCAATATTTTTTATTTGAAATATGACACTAGTGACAAATTCAACATCCATACCCACTTTGTTTGTTCATTGTACAATCTACATATATTTCAGGTGGATTGAGTCTGAAAATGATTTGATAAAACCAAAAATCATAGGTTTTTATGCTTTTGGCACTTCTAGCCCATTACACAAATCGGAAGTTCCCCAAATTCAGACAATTCTTACAAATCTAGGCATAAATAGCATGATAAACCTGTGACATGGGTGGACATTCATCTGAATGCTAAATAAATCTTGCGTTTGTCTCCTCTTCAGTGAATTGGAGCATTATTTTGTATACATATACTAAGTCTAAGTTACACTCTAATTCAGTTCCCTTAAAAATAAACAAGAATAAGGGATTAGCTTTTAGATGCCTGTCTTCTTTTGAAGAAAGTGATTCATTCTTTAATTATCTTTACTCGAACTCTAAAAGAAGCCTCTTGTTGAAGTTCCTTGAGAGCCAACGTTTCCAGATTACGGGCCTTTTGAAGACAAGAGAGGATCACAAGACTAAGAGACCCACAAAACCAAATGCACACGATTCAAACCTTTTGGATGGTCCATATGACTAAGGTCCACGACACTAAATCACAACTTACAAAATACCGACTGATTTGTTACTTAATGTGGGCCGTCAAACAGAACATCTTGATTAATATATGTTAAAATAAACGGGTTTGATTCCCGGAAAATCGTCGTTCATTCGGTTACAAAACAACATGAATCTTCTAGCGTTTGATTTCTTCAAAACTTTCGTTTGGTGTGTTCATGACAATCTCCACACTTAAACCGAAAACATGAATATTCAAATTACTTTATTTGCATGTTCCTAATAGTACCAATGTTTTAATTACGTCGGCTGGAAATGATATGTATCAGCTGTTATAGTTGTAAATAATGCCGTCATATGGAAACATACCTGACTTTTCGTCTGAAGTCTCGTCTGAAGTTTTGTCTGAAATGGAAAGATAAATAATTGTATGTGATGATAGTCAATCTGTAACTTGGATAAATAAAACACCTGCTAAAGAAGAGTTGAGAACTTTGACATATAGCATAATTCGGATTTAGTAACAGATACAGTGACTTTAAAAACTAATATACAGATTACTTTATCGTAATTCTTTTTTTTTAATCGTGTGTTATTGTAAGTAATGTTATACCATGGTAATCTACTATATTTATATATATACACAGAAGATGGAATTTCAAAATTCTGGTTGTATTTTCGAATCATACATATTAAAGATACTTTAATATTGAAATTACATTGCAAATAATTTCGTAAGGAGTGTTCTCAATTTTGACATGTTCTATTACTTATAAAGTCTGACATTTCGAAGAAGATCACGTCTATTTCGGAGAGCTTAACCTTATAATGGTGATGATGATGATGATGATGGTAATGATAATAATAACAATGATAACAATAATGATAACAATAAAACTTACCTCTATACACCTGCAAGTAGTTTTTTCCTCCGCATGCCTGCAATACCTCTCCCATGGTAGCACTGCATGCAATACCGCACTTAGAATCACAAACATTGTCAGCTCTACCACAGATGAATTTCCCACAGGAACACCAATCTCCATTGAACAAAGCTGCATAGGAATGGCTTTCGTTTTTACATTGGTCTGTACACTGATCAATATCATTGACAGTTGTATTTGTTTCCGGCACAAAACAAGACAGGTTATAACACCCAAAGTATGTCATATCTAGAAAAAAATAAGAAATGTTTTTAGAGTTTTAGTATTTAGAGTTACATAGTAATGTACATTATTTCTCTTAATCGGGATGATAATTCAATGCACTTCAACGATACCGAGGGGAAGGAATGCTCCATCTTCAAAATTGAAGTTTTTCTTTGTTTTCTTTCTTCGTCAATCGTTACAGAATTATTTGGTGGGGGGGACTACCAGGTCCGAAAAGCAACTGCAACTCATCCTGAATTCAGTACTGCTAGGAATTATCATCTATTATTTAAAATGGGTTATTCGATGTGTCTAACTCACGAACGTGTTGATATTTGGTAAAAAAAAAAAATAATAAGATGTATAAAGATAAATCAAAGAGTCATTTATTTCCTTACATTGAGATCTTCGGATACCATTATCACCATCACATAGAGGTTTGTCTGCTGTTCCATCTGAAGCCGAGACAAACAGGGGCAGAAGCAGGCACAAGAAGATTGCCATGTCAAAAGCGACGCATTTGTGCATTTGATTTATCAGAGACTAAGGAAATTAAAAAGCTGTATGTTACTTATCTCCTTGAAAAATCACATCCAATACAAATGCCTTATGAGAGAACCTTGACGCGATAAGCATTTTGTTTGTATTCCATGCCGCTGATGCTCCTTCCCCGCAGTTGCCGATTAACACGATGTTTTGCCTATGAATGAGGAAGTGATCAGTGATTACCACACCCACTTCATCGAGCGTACGTTTATTTTTTATGAACGTTCAACGTTGTCACGTGAACAGCGCACTACTTATCACGTGACCCGGATCAGAATGAATAAAGGCATGAGAAGAATATCCATAATAAAAATAGGCATGGTTTTGATGCGCGGCATTTATTATTAGGAAAAATGAAACTAGAACTGCCATTGTGCCGAGCTGGAAACCAAACAAAAGATAGACAAGTGTTTTTAAAGTTCAATCCAACTTTCTCGCGAGGTCATTTTAGCTGCCTTTTACATTCTACATGTAATTATATTTCCCAGTAAGTTTTTTATCACTTTTGGAATTTGATTTGTGTAGATACTCCCGCATTAAGTAGGAAACATGACCATATATCCCCTGTTCTTCGCTCACTTCATTGGCTACCGGTCCATTCTCGCATTACTTTCAAGATCCTACTTCTTTCATACAAAATAACACATGACCTTGCCCCTACATATCTTCATGACCTAGTCTCCCTTCGATCTTCCTCTTCTGCCAGATCCCTCCGTTCATCTTCCTCCATGCAATTAATTCACGGCCCACGTACAAAAATCCGTTATGGTGACCGTGCCTTTTCATCGATTGCCCCCACCCTTTGGAACAAGCTCCCACCCCATATTCAAAATGCCCCATTCATTGAATCATTCAAAACCCTTCTCAAAACCCACCTTTTCAATCAGTTAATACTGGAGGCGCACACAAGTAGTTAATTCCATTCAACTGAATTGTATTATATTATATTGTATATTATGTATTGTATTGTATTAATAATATTTTATTTTACTTTGTTGCTTTTATTAAGCTATTGAACATGTTGAATAATTATACTGAGTTAGACAATATCACCTGTGCGCTTAGAAACACCTGTCTTAAGCGCCCTATAAATGTAATTTTTATTATTATTATTATTTCTTTCTTGTTTGTTTCGGTATCACATGGAGACATAGACAAACGTTGGCAAAATGCTTTTGAAAAAGCTATTTCTCGGGACGTCGGAAGTATAACAAAGACGATTACAAAGACTTTCGACAAATCAAACCAAATCAAACCAATTTCAAGCAATTTCAATAGACTAGTCCATCACCTATCAAAATGTGCGAACATTACAGACTGAGGCGTAATCCGCATGCGATTTCTCAGGGATATAGAAAGCTTGAAAACAAAAGCATACCAATTGTGGGCAGTTTCCCGTGTGACCTTGAATTAACTTCCATCTGAAGGGGTCACTTATATTCTGTCTAATGATGCCTTATTCATAACTCTCCTCATCGGACGAGTGAGCAGCAGCTTTTTCAAAAAGTGTTTAAAAGACCCCTCATGTATGTTGTATCCTACTCCATAACACAGAAGATGAAAGTAAACGTGAGAACTGGGGGGCGTTTCATGAAACAATTAGTCGGTGGTTTTCACCGACTAATATCATTTTCACCGACAATTTTATTGTCACCGACTATTTTCCAGGCCTCTGATTGGTCAAATTTAGTCAGCGCTTCCAGTTGTCAGTGGACAAATGTTGATGAAACGCCCCCCTGAAGTACAATAGCGTCAACACTTGATTCGACGGCCATCACGGAACAACCACGAGCTACTTTGCTCATAACACATGTATGCATCATTAGTCTCGATCCAGACTTTATGGATTTTACATGGATGTAAATATCACAGAACACAGCATCACCCCTCTGCTTAAAAAGGTAATTTTTTCTTTAACCTTTGTAAATTTGGATATCAGGATAAATGAACACAGTTTATATGTACATGGATACATATCCTGAATAATCTTTATACTCTTGTTAGATGCACTAGTGTAACAATTCTGACTAATAAATGAACTCTAAAACCTCAGAAAATCATATATAGCAGTAGTTATTATTTCAAACTTGAATTCTCTTTTCGTTCACATATACAGGGTGTATGTTAATAATAATATACAATGCTACTTACTCCAGTTAGTACAGTTTTACAAAATATGACGTACTTGTAATCAATTTGCATACTAGAAATTTGAAGTGAACTGTAATATCTGTTTATTGACATATATATATATATATATAAATATATATTTATATTTGTTTTTCTTTCTTTTCTTCACACACGTCAAAAATATTCAACTTTCCACTCTAAAAACACTGAATTTTATCTATTTAGTCTTTCTTTGTAGATTTCCCTTGTTATGACCAATATTCAAAATATTGCATGGTTGTATATACACTTACTTCTTCAGCATGTCAATACACAATGAACCAAAGAAAAAATAATCATATCTCAAGTACCTTCGTGTAATACACTGTTACTTCATGTATTCATCGATATAAAATCAATAAGGTACATACTCATGTGTCCAGACTGGTGCTCTTTTGTCACGTTTTGGTCTTTGACTTTGGCTCCCAGTCTGCACACTCATATCATTTGCCTTTTTAATACTTTCACTCTTTTTGAACATTTATAGTGTCAATTTGGAGGCATTCCACGTCCATCTGCCAACACAAATGTGTACAGCCCCCTTTGTCCAACTATCTTTTGTGGTGCCTCATACCTTAAGTTATTCACTTTCTTGACTCTCTTTACTCTGACCATGTCTCCAATTTTGATCTTTGGAATGGAAGCACCCCTAGTCTTGTCAGCGTATTTGCGCGTCTTTTCCTGCTTTGCACTAACACGCGCACGAATTTCAGCATCACCGGCACCCTGGGCACACCAGTCCTGTTACGTTGCCGTCATTGGCATTGTGAATATGTATTGGCGTGACCATGTGTCGACCATGCAGAAAATCTGGGGTTTAACCAGTACTTAATACACTTAATACAAATTGTACACAAATCGAGCACAAAGGTACCTTCATGTCCGGCAAATTCCTATCTATATTTGACAGGGAGACTAAAACACCACTGTTTATATCATGCTTATAGAACATCATTTTTGAAAAGTACCTAATATTGATAAGGCCATTTAAAAGCTTGAATGAATCAGTACTCAAAAGTCTTGGGACAAATTCTTTGGAAGGTTTAATGATAAGCATTTCAAACACTTAAAGTATCAATATTATTAATCAGTAGTCTGATCATTTTGTTGAACAAATAATTTTAACTTAAAAATTACGGGTTTTCTTGTGTACATTAAACAATTTAGAGGTTGATTGCCGGCAGTGGCGGATCCAGGGGGGGGGCGGGGCCCGGGCCCCCCCTAGAAAAAAAATAGGTAAAAACAGCCTTTTTTGTAAAAAAGAAGATGGGCCCCCTCCCCTGGCGCTCAATAGGGGTGGTTGGAAAAATAGCACTTCCCCCGTTGAGCAAAAATGTGCTCACAACCCCCCACTGAGCGGAAAATCAGCAGGCGCGATTTTCAAATTTCCGCACTTGCCGCCGGCTCTTGCCGCCGGCTGGATCCGCCCCTGTGATTGCGTACCTTTCCAGTTTTATGAGGAATACATTAATGTATATATATTTTGTCAGGGTGTATCCATGGGGTCACCAGGAGCGGAGACGACTTGATGGCACCTAACAACAACACCTGTCCTCTTTAAGCGTTTCCGATGTCTATGCAATATATCAGTTTCCTTGTTGCCGAGATCAGATGGCCAGGGTGATGAAGGATCGGAGGGGGGTCTGGAGGAGGGGGTGGGATCTTTTGAATGACATCCAAAGTACGTTATTTTTCACGACCAGTCGTCTGAAGAAGCTTCCCTTATAGGCGAAATGAACTCTCACGAGACATTGATTCAATTTAAGCTCGTAAGTTATGCAATCGGAAATAAAATTATCGAACATATTTTTTCACAAGACAATAAAGTTAGATCAGCTTTATGAAAATAAATTGGGTACAAGATAACCATTCTCCTCGGCATATCCAACGCAAGATGACGTTTCTGTTGGAATACGGCTCGCGCAGGTGCGACCAGTGCAACCTCTTCCTACTCCCAGATTTTCACAGGACAAGGATTGGTCAGCAGATGAAGCAAGAGTCACATCATCATCACGATGATGCTTGTGAAACCATGTGTCCGTGAGGGCTTTCCCGTGCCATGCCTACAGGAGCATCACCTGTAGCCGGGCTCTCCTGCCTTCGACACAGGACAGCAACCGCTGTGTTGTCTGGTGACATGGCTTGACCGCTCTACGTCGGAGGGCGGGAGTGAAACACGGTACGTTAATATACTTGGGCAGTGACATCGACTGCTCCCTGCTCGGTGCTCGTCCTGAGCAACCGATGAATCAGAACGAATGCTAGAATGATAACGATGCAAACGACCATTGAACGGACAGAGGAATAGCAAGATGTACACCACTTGTATGTAGATACAATATCATTAACAAAAAGAAGAAGAAATTTACTTTTCACTTTTTAAACTACCATTTGATTAACAAAACGCGCTATCGTTGTGTTGATGTGCCTTTAATATTGTGCTACTGTGATCAAATTTATGTGCATACCATAGGCCCATATTTATTCAAAATCAATGTATGCTATTTCATCGTCTATCTCGACCTTTTTCTTTCGATTTTCGGTTTGTTTGATAGATGTAGACTAAAAAAGTGTTGAGCCAGTGTTTTGTGAGAATGACTCGGGGACCAGGTATCCATCTTTCCCAATCCGAACCGAGGATGCGGATCTAGACAGATTGTTCACATCCGCGTACTCATGATATTCATCCGCCCCGCTTCTTTCCGGTTTTATGTTCAGATCGAGGAAGGAAAAGCCGTCAGATAGGTCGGTCGTCGCTTCGTTTCTTGAATCGTCAGGACCAATCTCTGTATAGTTGCCATCTGCTACCTGGTTGACTGTCTGTGAAGGTCCGGGGCTTGCTGCTTGTGCACGGTTTCTTACTGCTTGCAGAAGACATGCACAGCAAACCATTACGACGCCACCAGTGATATTCACGAATATGACAAGAACGATGATTTTAATTAGTGTAGCAAGGTCTGCCGATAAAAATAGGAGATGAGAGATAAATTAATCGCTTTTTTACATTGGCTCCATTATATGCTAGACCTGTTGTCTGATTTCTGTTCGAGCAAATGTTTCTAAGAGTGCTACTACTATTTATTTTGTATAATTAGAATACTTATAAGATACTTCGAAGACAAATCGTGATCATAGGAAAAAGTACATACAATTGTGAAATATTGTGTGAATGTATGTGTGTGTGTGTGGGGAGGGGGGGGGGGGGTATTTCTTAAACCATTAGAATGACAATGAAAAAAAAGAGTTATGAAGAAAATTGCATGATGTTTTATAAAATCTTGAAATATTAAAATATATGACGAAGGTAGGCCTATACCAGAACAGTCTAATATTAATTTTTTTTAAAACCAAATTGAAATAATATTTCAAGAATTGGGCCTAAATGTGACTTACGTTACAATTTCAACAAATAAAAAGTAAGATAGGTCAAATACACCATTCGATTTTTGAAAGTCGATCCTTAGATAAGATTTTAATAACAAACCGGTCTTTTAATATTCTTTAAAAAAAATTGATACTGGTGGACAGTCATCTGAATGCTAAATATATATCTTGCATTTGTCTCCACTTCAGTAAATTAGAGCATTCTTGTGGATAAATATACCTAGTCTAAGTTACACTCTAAGTAGTAAATAGAATAATAGGGAATACATTTTACGCTTTCCACTGAACAGAAAGTCCATTTCATCTGTTTAATACAATCTGTTTAACAAATGGAGTTTGTTTGTGTAGGTCAGCACACTGGCTCGTGAAGATATACCTACGTGTAGGTACAATTGACCTGGGGTTGACAATACATGTACTATTTGTTAATAATGATCAGAGGAAAATGCACAAAGGGTGAGGGCCTTTGAACTTATAAAAATAAAGGCCTCTGGAAAATGATGAAAATTGAGGAAAATCGCTAGATGGTTTTAAAAGAATTTCAAGAGAGGAGAAAAGATATGCAAAGGAAAACTATATATACAAGTGGTTCCTGACATGACAGGAATTACGGTAAGTAAGAAATAAAGTAACACCGAATCAGATGACTGAAAGGCCAGAAGAACAAGGTCCAGGATATAAAAATTTCAGTCTTGTAAGCCTTCTGAAAACTAGTCAGAAGAATCTTAAGAGAAAACTCAACACGAACCAAGGCCAACAAGAACAAAGTTCCTTGAGAGCCAACGTTTCCAGCTTACGGGCCTTTTGAAGACAAGAGACGATCACAACACTAAGAGGCCCACAAAACCAAATGCACATGATTCAATTACCAAGTAATTTGTAAGTTATATAATGTGGGCCGTTAAACAGAACATCTTGATTACTCAACAAATATTAATGTTTACATAAACGGGTTTGATTCCCGGACAATCGTCTTTTATTCCGTCACAAAACAACACGAATCTTCAAGCGTTTGATTTCCTCAAATTGTTTTTTTAATTGTTAATGACAATCTACACACTAACATAGAGTCATGAATATTCAAAGTTCTTTATTTGCAAGTTCCTAATAATATTAAGGTTTGTATTACGTCAGCTGGAAGAAGTATGTATTAGCCGTTATTGTTGTAAATAAAGCCGTTATATGAAAACATACCTGAAGTTTCGTCTAAAGTTTCGTCTGAAGTTTCGTCTGAAGTTTCGTCTGAAATTATTGAAAGATAAATAATTGTTGGTGATGATAGTCAATCTGTAACTTGAATAAAACACCTGCTGAAGACAGGTTGAGAACTTTGACATCTTGTGTTATTCTAATTCATGTCAGATAAAATGACTTTAATAATTACATTATCGTCATTCTTTTTCTACCCTGTTTTATTGTAAGTAATTATAAACCATGGTAAACAGAAATATATACATAAACAGAAAATGGAATTTCAAAATTACGGTTATAACTTTGAATCATACATAAAAATCAAATACTTCATTGAAATTCCACTAAATTATTTTTTTGGAAGGAGTGACCTCAATTTGTACATGTTCCTTTACATATAGAGTCAGACATTAGAAGAAGATCATGTCCATTTCGGAGCTTAACCTTATAATGATGATGATGATGATGATGATAATAATAACAATAAAACTTACCTCTATAAGCTTGAAAGCAATCTTTTCCACCGCATGTCTGCAATAAATCTCCCAGGCTAGTATAGCATGGTAAACCGCATCTAGTATCACAAACCGTGTCAGCTTTATCACATATAAATCTTCCACATGAACACCAATCTCCATTGAACAAAGCTGCATAGGAATGGCTTCCGTTTTTACATTGGTTTGTACATTGATCAATATCCTTGACAGTTGAATGTGTTTTCGGCACAAAACAAGACAGGTTATAACATCCATAGTATGTCATATCTAAAAAGAAAAAAGTTTGAGAGTTTTAGCATTTAGAGTTACATAGTAAAGTACATTATTTCTCTTAATCGGGATGATAATTCAATGCACATCATCGAGTAAATTTCAAGTAAAAAAGCAGAAAAATAAAACGTCTAAAGATAAATTAAAGAGACATTAATTTCCTTACATTGAGATGTTCGGATAGCACTATTATCATTACAGATAGGATCGTCTGCTGTTCCGTCTGAAGCCGAGACAAATAGGGGCAGAAACAGGCACAATAAAACATAACTAATCCATCGATTGGGGATTGCCATGTCACAAGCGGCGTATTTGCGCCTTCGATTTTTCAAAGAATAAGGAAAGTCAAAGGCTGTATGCTACTAATCTCCTTGAAATATCACATCCAATACAAATTTCTTATGAGTATTCGATGCCGCTGATGCTCCTTTTTCGCGATTTAGACAATGTTTTTCCCTATGAATGAGGAAGTGATCAGTGATTACGACACCCGCTTCATCGAGCGTACGTTTATTTTGATGAATGTTGTCACATGAACAGCTCAATATTATTACGTGACCCGGATGAGAATGAATAAAGGCACGGGAAGAATATCCATGATAAAAATTCGGCATATTCTTTCTTCATGGTTTTGATGCTCGACAATTGTTATTAAGAAAATGAAACGGAAACGTCCATTGTTCAAAGATGAAACCCAACAAAAGACATACAAGTGTTTGTAACGTTCAATCAAACTTTCTCGTGAGGTCTTTTACTTTCTTAATGTAATTGAATCCGACATTAAGTTTCTATATCATTTTGGAAATTGATTCGTGTAGATACTCCTGCATTCCTTCCTTGTTCGATATCACATGGAGACATAGACAAACATTGACAAAAGGATTATGAAAAATTGTAGTCCTCGGGACGTTGGAAGTATAAAAAGACGATCGCAGAGACTTTCAAGCAAATTTCAAGCAATTTCAATATACTAGTCCATCACCTATCGAAATGTGCAAACATTAGAAAGGTATATGTAATCCTTGTTCGATTTCTCATATAAAAATGTTGTGCTTTAAAAAAAAGAGTATACCAAACTTTGGCAGATCCCTGTTTAAACGCTATAAACTGTGTGACTTTCAATTATATTCCATCTTAAGGAGCCACCAATACTCTGTCTAATGATATCATATTCATAACTTTCCTCAACGACTGAGTAGCGGCCTTGTCAAGAAGTGTTGTAAACAAGATTTTGTTACAAGTTTGGGCTGAAGCTATAAAATGTAGTTCAAAAGACATTACGCATTGGGGTTCAGTCCGAGAACAATCGCTGACATATTCGCATTGATCTTATATATTAGAATAGAAAATGTGATAATGTCAACTCAAGAAATGGTTCTGTTACAAGTAAAATCTAAGATATTCTCTTTATTATGATTACTCAATCTGTTGTTAAAGTAGGCCTCGTCATTGAGTCATTAAAAATTGACGTTTACTTCATGGATGCTATCTACCTATCTTTTCATGAAATTCTACTGTCAATATCTTGACTTTCTTTCTTAATTGCCTTTACTGATACTTCCAAATAAGTGTGACGGGGCTTAAGAGCGTGTGATTTCTTTAAATGACAGTGGGGCTATTGTTTCCAACTGATCATCCGTGAATACCAAGTTCTAAAGAATCTGAAATTGAAATTCATGTACGATGATGACATATCAGGCAAGATTCACTACTGTTTGATCATCAACTTTCTAAATCATCATCCATATGGGTTAACAACTTTTGAAAAGGCACAGGCAATGGGTTATTCAAATGCACATTCGAACAAAAGAGCAGTGCACTTTGAATCTTTTCACTTTTAACCTTGACCCTTGTTTTGATCCACTGCACATTCCATGACTGAAAATCTTAAGAAATGGGGTATCATTTTAAAAGGAATAAAACCCACTTTCAAATTATACTAGACATATTGATGATTATGGCATGGTTTGAAATTCATGGATTCTGTAAATTTGTATGTGTTTTGTGTTTTGTGTGTGTGTGTGTGTGTGTGGGTATGTGTGGGTGTGTTCGTATTTTTTCTCTCTATATATCTATGTTTGTATTTGTGTGTGTTTAATATAAATACTTGCATAGGCTTGATGTGCCTTATATCATGTATATCCTATCCTCTTTTGTTATTGGATTTCTGATTGCTTCATATACAGGGTCTTCAGATTTTAAAACTGTTCACATTTTCAAATTTTGTTCACAACGACAGTATGATTTGTTAATAATCTGTTTGTTTTCACCAGTTTTCTTTTTTATACACTCTGCTGAGGGATTGTTTTAAATCTTTGTAAGGCGTTTTTTATGTTGTCTTTTGTATGTATATCACTGACATGTATAGATACAAGTTTCTTTTTCTAATCTTTTCATCATCACATAACTCATTCATTTTCATATGGGACAATTGGGAGCCAGTTAGTACGAAGTGATCATGTACGCAATATGATTGATAATTAGCATGACAGGTCTATTTCATACTCATAATAGCTAGTAGTGTACGATGCATCTTAAATCGAATGCACATATTTAAAACATGCTTGCCCTTTCAAGAATTTGAATGACTGAAGAAAAGCCGAGTCCATTGGCATTTGGTATTGAATGCCCTTTTCTTAAATGTTATGCTTCTAGCTAAAATGTGATTTCTCGTTGGGAAAACAAATTGTTGCAAGGATAATGATTTGAAACAACGGAAAGTTAACTTGAATGGCCCTTCGCTAAATCATATGCTCCTTATCTAAGTTGACATGGCTCATTTAAGGAGGTTACTGCATTAAAAATGAATTTGAACGAACGAAAATTAATTACAATTTGCCGTGGTGATCACAACTACCCTGAATCTGAATGTCCTCCTGATTAATTGTTTTTGAAATTCCTAAGAATGCCATAATTAAACATGTATACATTTGTGCGACGCATGATTGTTTTAGTAAAAACACAAACAAATTAATTAAATTGAGCTGAGTGTTAATAGTTCATTAGCTATATCTCTCGTTCTCTGTACCTTAATCAATTTGTGCACCCACCCATTCACTGCGCCCACCGTTGCAAAACTACGATTATATCAAACCAGTATTTCCCTATTCTTGCATGGTTTCATACTTCTTGGTATAAATCAATTTTCTTACACCCTACACCAAGAACAACCAAGTAAACAATTTTACCCTCAGTACCCAATCTAGGTTGATTCGTGGGGGAGAGGGTCATGTCTATCAGCCCCTTTAGAATCATACAAGTTACTTCAACGCTGTATGTCTCTATTGCATCATGGACTTTTGTCGTTTTTCAAACATTCCAGATTTTGTTGTCCAGTGGATAAGTCTCAGGACTGAAAACCACAACGTACGGGGTTTTAGTCCCTGTCGCATCATGTCCTCTGACAAAACATTAATCTACATTTGCCATACTCCACCTAGGTGATATAAGTAGGTACTGGGATGAAATAATTCCTTAAAATGCCCGAGCGCTATAGTGGCAGCCGGCGTAATAATAATGGAAGGCTAGGATTGGTAATGTACCAGACATAAGCGCTATACAGTGCGTATCAAAAAAGTATACCCAACTTTGGTAGATTATGATTGAAAAGTAATAATTGATGTGACCTTTAGATCTATTTTATGGT